>JARFJB010001431.1:872500-955000 GCA_036346205.1 Vesta saturnalis
TAATAATAATTAACGTGGTAATATTGCCCTAACATTTGAGCATATGATTTATACGAAAAATGTTAAAGCATGTTACCACTCGACATGCGTTCATTAGTTTATTCGTACTCATATTGTAATCTGTCAATTTCATGACATGACTACAACTGGGAACTAGATTATTACTGAAACTAACCGAGAATAATGAAACTAACCGGGAATAATTGTTACATACCCCGAAAATTATTACATATCTGTGGTTAGGGTTGCATAAATATCATGAACCCCATAATCATTAAAATTAATTAAATGATGTATTGTTATTTGATATTCTTTATTAATCAACGGACGTACAATATATGTAAAAACTAACTAACTAAAAAAAAAGCATTAAGAATCGTTTTTTGTATTATCGTAGTTAACAGTTTATGCAATTTTGTTTTATGTATTTATTCTCACGCCCAGATTACTTTGCTTTATACTTGTTACGTCAGGATATTTATTATTCAAAATGTTTAGTAAATTTTTATTTTTAATGATTGCGAATAAAATAGTATACAAACCTTGCAGGAAGGCTTCATTATTGCCTCGCGTTTTAACTGATCTCGAACTTCGCTCTGGATCAGTTAACCAACGCTCGGCTGTAATGATTCTCTTCCTTGTGTGGTTTGTGATATACTATTATCGTTCATTCGCGCATTAATTTACAAAAATAAATAATATATTCGTGCATTAATTTATAATTTCTGAAAATATTTCCTCTTGTTCTATAGGTTTCAACAATTTGTATTTAATATTAATAAATAACCTTGTGTATGAGTGTTGAAGGTGCCATACAATTATCCATGAATGTATGTTAAATAGAGTTTAACATGTCACTAAACGGTAAAATAATTGACCCTCTGGGTTCCTGATGTCCTTGCATTATAAAAAACATTACTGCAAGGGATTTGGATGTTAAGGTTAAACTAGGATGACAGAATTCTAGAAATTACATCAAATGAGTAGTGTAAATATCGTACAAGTTTTACTGATTTCGATAAATTAAAGATTTTCATACACTACTTACTCGGAGACTTTAAAGTTCTCTATAACTTTACAGTTTCCTACAGTTTCATGGTTTCTGCTACAGTTCAAATTTCGCTTATGATGCTTTTTTGCATCCTCGCAGTGTTTCTTTAAATGATGATGTTTAATTTGTACTTTTGTGCACAAACACAAAGGTTTCACCTTTAAAACAAACAACAGTACATCTTGAACTTTTGCCTAGCAAATGAGACGACCACTTGATGATTATGAAGAGTAAATTCAAATGTTTGGTACTATTATCGATGAGGATGGATCAATGCGGGTAGGTGATAGATTAGTTATTCAAATTTAACATTTGATGCGATCAAAACATACAAGATTATCACATCCCTTACCTCATCTTTAGTTAAAATGGTATTCGTCGAACATAATGGACGATTGGATTTAGTTTCGCAAATAGAAAAGTACTTGACTACGTCCACATGTTTTAGGTTTCATAAATGCCAATTGAAGGAAGAATGGGATATTTACCTTTATCACGAATAAGTTCTCTTGTGACGTTCATAAAACCTGGCATAGTCTATGCTGGCCCGTTTAAACTATAAAACAGAAAATGTGGGTACGAATATAAGGTGACTAGAACAAATACATGCTTATTTGTTTATAATTGATGTCAGATCTTACTAATCCGACACGCTTCACTACTTAATGTAGCTCTCCAAATGACCTTTACTCAGGCTATTAAAGAAATATCATTGGACCATCAAACAATTTAAAAGCATTAGTCATTTCTTGATGCATCAAAGAATAACATTACTAAATTTTGTGCAAGTCATAAAATTGTTGGCATTATACCCCTCTCAAGAACACCCTATTGCGATAGCCTCTGGAAAATGAACATTAAAAGTTTTAAAAGCCGTTTTTTCAAAGGTAGTTCTTTGACATAGGAAAAGCATCCAACAGAATATTTTACGAATAGTATCCTTTTGTATACACTGTCAAACGATCCAAATTATGTCTCAAGTTTGACTCCATCGTATGTTTGGTTGGGCGGTGATGACATCACCACCAGATATCAATCCATTTAATTTCCTAATAAGTCGCTTAAGTAGAAACCAGCTAATGCATAAATGAATCAGTGCTTCTGGAAACGCTAGAAACAGAACTGTTGTGCATATCACAACAACCTAATAAATAATACAAGTACTATTGGTAATACAGTAGTTTTTAAGTTGGATAGCTAATCTATAGAGCTGATAGGTTGCGCTACATTATGCGCGTATTTCTACTTTCGGAATGAGAGAAATATACCATGCATTTTATTTATAATTTATGGACTGTTCAAACCTCCAAGTGCAGTATGGGTATTACCGGAACGCAGTGCATGCTTGCCTAACCTATTATACCGATAGACTAGAAGTTAAATTTTGGCACCGAGATAACTGTAAAAATTACTTTATTAAATTTTATTTTTGCAGTTAATGAATTTTATTTTAAGTGTACATGCTCGACGTAAGAACTGACTTGGAAACAAAAATCACATTATGGCCACATTCAACATAATCATTAAGGAGGGCCTAATAAAGCAACTTTCCATAAGTATAACGAATTCCTTAATTACGATAATAAGTTTAGATACAGCTTGTTAAAACTGTTTTAAATGTATCAAATAGTCTTATTATATATATTTTTACCAGTATCTCCCTCGATTGGTGCAAATGCATGTATGATTTAGAGCACACTTTAACCTTAAGGTATTAATTTTTAGTTATTTTGATTTCTTTAAGTGCTCTTTTTCTGCATTTTAACAGCGATAAACTTATTATAATTTATCAGCGCCAAATAAACATTACTATATAAATCAAAACTTTAAAACGTAGATTGTAAATTTCATATAGGGGGAAGGATTCACAGATAATAGTTAAATAAATATATTACCTGTTACAACATTTGCTTTGACACGTAAAAGAAACACTATAAGTAACACCATGTAACATTATATGAAGTAGAAATTGAAACTTAGCCTATAGCAGGAACTTGCGTGTAAAGAAAATAATTTTATTACAATTTTATTATAGGTACATCATTTATTTTAACATAATATAATATTTCTCGCACAAATGATATATTCCAGTCAATTTGATTTAATCGCTGGAGTCGGCCTCTAGCTCCTCGGAAGAAGATTGTGTAACGTAGATTATCAACTGTTCATTATCATCTTGCAGATTATCTGCTATCCATGTATCATTTTAAATAGTCTTTACGTGATTTATATAATGTTGCCAGTTTTCAATTGTCACTTCTTTGTATCCAGATTTTATTAACTGTTTCATGTCCTTTTTCCTAAAAGGCGTATTATTCATTTTAGTATGATGTTTGACTTGTACCCATACGATTACTATCGGGTTTAATTCACAATGGAATGGAAGTAAACGAAGCACATCATGACCTCTTTCTTGTGCCATAATATCAAGTTCATTTTTATCATATTGATGCCTCACTTGAGCTACAGAAGCCAGTAAGTCTCGCTTTAAAACGTTTTCTTCAACTCTTACTAAGCCAGTCAAGAATTTGTTATTTTCCCCATGCTAGAATGATCTATACCTTCCTATTGTGATAAGACGCATTATCCATAACAATAACTGAATTTAGTGGTATATTTGGAATAAGTTGGTCGACAAACCAGTTCTTATACACATCTGCGTCCATTTCCTTATGGACGTCAGTAGTGTCCTTTTTACACAAGAAAGTTAGTTCCGCACCTGGTATGAAACCTTTGTTCACACCAGCACGCACTAAGGAAAATCGGGGTCCATGGCCACTTCGTGGTTTTAAACCTTTACTGGGCCCTCGGATGAATGCCTGTCGACCACGTTCAATGGTGGTATTATGCAATACTTTACTCATTGCATGTCCTACGTTTCCCCACGATCCATCGGTATATACTGTAATACTTCTACCTAAAAAGTAAACATTTTTAATTACGTGGAATTCGACATTATCAAGCATGTCATTAGAAATAATTTTTTTGTATTACGATCTTTTCTGAACCTTCTAATGCATCGTAAGTATTTATGCTTCCACATTATAATGTAATCACGCTCAGTATGAATACTTTCTCGTCACATCTTTTGAAGTTCGAAACCAATATTTTTAAGAAGTTGAAAAGTGTACTGCGTTTAAAATTCGGTAAATGCTCATCATTATTAACAGCACAAAGGATACTGTTCATCGTTGGTGGAATGTCTGCAATAAAAAAATCATGCACCTTCCGCTGAAGAATAGTTTGGTCATTAATTACTAGCAACTGCACTTTAAACAAGTATATCGTTCGTTTTTAACCTAAATGATAAGTAAGATACCTGCGTTCTTAAAGTAATATTCCTTTGTTGTCGACTATCATTAGAATTCCTTGGTTATTAATGTCAAAATCGTTAATAATTTGTCACTTTATGGCATGCGTGCGATAATTGTAAACACACTTCGGTAAAATTGTAAACTACTTCTCACCTTTATGAACTGTCACATTGACTGGAAATGGATTACTTTGATACCTTCTAATGGACAGTACGAAGATCTATAATTAAATCAGTCGACAGGACGAATTCCTAATCTAAGTTAAATATTACCTATATGTTTTTTGTGCAAATACACTTGACATTACCCTAATGTACAGCCAGCCCTACCATACTTAGTCGTCGACTAGCATTAGAATGCGTTGGTTCTTAATGTCAAAATCGTTAATAATTTGTCACTTTATGGCATGCGTGTGTAATGTGCCATAAAGTCGTCTTGGTGACGAAATACAAACAAAGAAATTGAACAAATTATTTATTTATATTAATACTACCGTTAGAATATGATCTGTAATTAATATAATATTAAAGAAATTATTGTTTACTGATGTTAGTATTAATGGTGCAATTGGAATTTCCGGTAATTGAAATTCCCCCAGATGTTTCAAGAAGGCATTCACTTGAACTGCTTGAAGATGTTGATATAGATATTTCTCGGTTACTTATTTGTTATACGCTACTAGATGATAAGGTTTTGGCAATGTTCTCCTTATTTTCGATGGAATCTGTCACGTACTCTTCAGCAACAGGATCGTTTTTCCAGTCCCCATGCCGTTTAAAAGATACCTCCACTTTCTGCCAAGATTGTGGCAGAAGTTCTACGAAATGAATGACTTGTGTATTGATCGGCATCGGGAATATTTAAATACTTGGCAATCTGTCGAGGGATCAGACCAAATGTGTTAATATCAATAGGATTACAGGTACATTTACACCCATTGTAGAACAAAAAAAAATTCAATCTTCACATGCTTCGCTCTTAAACTGATGTACTTCTTAATGAGGTCAATATAATTTACTCTACTATGGTAAAAACCCTGGGTCTATGTGTTTTGGTATCTCTAATATAAACCGCAAAGACAGAACCTTCTTCTTTAATATCCCTAACGCACAGATTATACAATTCTATGCGTCTGCAACCGCCAAACACACCAAGTATTGTAATTTACCTTCATAAGTAAGTATTTGTCGTTGGGTGCTTGAAGAAAAAAATTAAGTAAGGGCTTTTTTTGAAAATACTAATAACTCTGGTATCTATCCAACAGAACAGTTTTTCAAGAATACCGAAAGTTTTGAAAACTTGCTGATGTCCACATCCTTTTTGAGACATAATATACATTTTAATTTGGAGTACATACACCATAATGAAGACGATTTGTAGTTTTTCGACTAAACTAATAAAATAAATACAAAGAATTACCTTTAGTAAATGATGCAAAGAACTTAACTGATCAAGGAAATACGCAAGAAAAACCTTTTCTGTAACAGTTTCCGTATTATTCTCTCGCATACACTGAATAAATCTGTCGAACTCTTTCTTATAAATGATTTCGGACTTTTTAGGTATAAGACTCAACTCAGATTCTTCTGCTTTTTTAAGGATTTCTTCACCAACGTCTGAATCCATTTTTGCAAAATTTATTTATTTACAAAAAATAAATGACACTTATAATGCAAAACTACGGCAACTATAACCGTTCATGAACTCCTGTGAAATGATACTTTTTTTGTAACGATCTGAAGTTATTATTTCATTTAAATTGTGTCTCAAAGTATCTAGCTCGACGACAAAGTAGCAAACAAAATTCGTTTATAATGGCTCCGCTCAAGCAATAATGGAGACTCCTGCCATAATCCCTTGCACTATAAACTAATTTCATAATATACTATTATAATCCACCTGTGCTAATCCTTTACGAACCGAAGTTCGTAATAAAGACAGGCACACGTTACTTGTCACTGCGATAAACGCCCTAAAAGTAACACAATATGATAAATCAAGTTTACAAAAAGTGTAAAATCTTGAAGCGCTTCTTGACGATAGTTACGCACAAGATAAGGTTCTAGACGGATTAAAGCAACATTCATTAATAAAAAGCTTTGTTCGAGTATAGTCTTTAATGCCAGAGTACTAAAAAATCACGAAATAAACAGTAATGATTTCATAGAATACCTAAACAAACCTAATATTACCGTAAAATTATGAAGCGAATGGCGAAAAGTAGTAAACATATTCGTGCTATAATCAATAGTTCCCCCAGCAAAAAAACTTACGTTAACTGTTACTTTCAAAACCTTCGTGGACTGAGTTTACTAGTATATTAGTTTTATTCATATGTTAGTGTGATTTACTTACTACGATTTTAAATAATTGTGGTTCTGAACAAGTTAAATTTAGCTAGTGCACTCAGGAACACTTAGAAGGATGAATAGGGAGATTTTGAATTGAGAAGAGATACCTATGCGTATAGACCGCTATTCTTTTATGTTATATGTGAGAGGAAAACAGGAACTAGGAAGACCATTCTAGAGATTAGAAGCGGTGTAGAAGAATGTGGATTGCGCTCGATGGCACAACATTTTGATGAAATAAATGAGCTAACCAAGTATCTCTAGCAAAAGCTGCCCGCCATTGTACCAAAGAATGTAATTAAGCAACATAATAGCCATCATAACACCAATAATACAAAGAAGGAATTGATGCGATGTTTCTGTGCTATAAGCACTGGATGTTAGAAGTTGAAAACGGTTGACTTAAATGTCTAATGGCTTTTGTTTGAATATGGTCAGAGATATCGGTAGTGAATTAGGAAGCACCAACCGATTGGTGAAAAATATTCTAGATTGAGCCTTAGAATTGGCAGAATTGGTTGTCGCCTTATTGGAATCAAGCGTGCTGATGATCAATTCTAGCAACTTGTATCGAAAATGAATTGATCTCATGGCGTATGCAGAAGAATTGACAAAATCACTGACACGAGTTTGCAAACTCATAGAAAAAGGGATTGGCATTATTTACAGAGTCAGCTACTAAAAATCCCTCAAAACATGTTATGAGAAGAAATGAAGATGCACCAAAGTTTTTGCTGATGGATTTAATTAAGAAACAAAATTTACGACTGTTCAAAGGACATTTACCTAGTTCACTGCATTGTTGTTGTTCGAACAACTTATTAGCTTTAGTGATAACATTTTTGCAGGTATTTCTAGCTACGATGTCTACATGATTCTCAACAGTTTTATTGGATCTCCATTTGGTATAATATTCATTTTTCAAAGATGTGTCAACAGTACAATCCCTACTAACCTAGAGTTGGGAAGTGGAATGATCTATAAGGTTCTGTTTGTTAAGAATGTATAACATCATATCCATGAGACTTACTTCAGATACTGGAAGACGAGGACGACCTAAATCAATATTCACGTCATAAACGATTGTAAATAACTCTATTTAGCTGACTTAAAACACCACAAGGTTCTATCAGTGTTGTGAACAACACGCACGCACGCACACGTGCATGCACGCACACACTCCCACACACATATACGCACACACGCGCGCGCGCGCGTTTTTCATAAACCACTTTATTGTACTCGGGGAACTCAAGATATATAATTCTTTTTGTGAAAAAATGAAAAAATTTAACTAAAATCGTAGTAAATTACCCTGATAGATGGGTATTTAGGTAGGTGGGCAGGTGAGTGAACAGGTGTGTGGGCGGGCAAGTAATCGAGAGGGCGGGCGGGCGTTTAGTGGGTTGCTTGCGAGAGATATGACGCGTAATTTGGTAGTCAAAAATTTCTTAGGTGGATCTGAATAGCGATGAACCTTATAGAAAAATGTGTAAACATGTTTTAAAAATGTTCACATATTTTTTATTTATAACGTTTCTTAATGCAATACCAAATAAGTCAGAAAAATGAAATTTAAAACTATAATTACTGATACCTTTATAGAAACGGGTGGCTTTGGAATTTTTTTCAAATTAGCATCGATATGTCTATTAACCTCTATTTAACATGAGGGTTTAAACGTCTTTTGAATCTATCCGAAAGCTGGTGTGTTCAAAGGCATTTCGTAGTGTTATATAAAATCTAATTAAAAACAATTTAAAGTTACCACTGAGTAGCCAGATATTATCCTCGTAACAATAAACGTTATACACGGTAACAATTTAATACAGCCTTGGTCGATTAAACATTTATTATTAAAGTTAGAAAAAATGTTTCAGCAAAAGCTGTAGACAATTGCAGTGCATTTTAAAATTAATTGTATGTATACAGGATGTTACGCAAATCCAGTGGATACTCAAACTGTATGATAAGGTGATAACAGAATTTTAATTTTGTGAGAGTTGGTAATAGATTTTTTCATTTTGTTACAGTGACTATCTTTTACACAGGGTAGGTGAAAACGTAATGGCTATTCACACCTCGCTCTTTCGATTCCTTTGATTTGGAAACACAATGGAGTATGTCAATAAAAGACGTTTGTCGCTTCGCAGAAAATTTTGTTTCCAACGAGAGAGCACGAGAAAGTCATTTTCAGGCAAAAAATATTGTGTCACCGGATATACCTGATTTTAGGCCAAACTAGTATTGCCTAGGTCAAACTAATTTAGGGTAGATAAATAAAACTACTGTAATCTATCAAAATTAACGCCCACGTCCTTTTCTCAGCTGTAATGTCCCAGCATGCTTACGGAATTATCGATATCTGTTGCAAAAAGGACGTCGGGGTTAAAATTAATTTTTTTTTATCTACTCTAAACTGATTTGTCCTAAAATTGGGTATGTCCGGTAACATAAACACTACGAATGTTAAGGATTTAACTTGTCGTCCACCAGTAAACAGACCATACCGTTCTTAATTCTTCTATTAAATATTAAGAACAGTAAGAGTAAGAACGGAAGAGCTTGAAATAAATGTGAGGGTTAAGCAAGGAGATGCCATATCCCCAACATTATTTAATTTCGCACTAGAAAGTATAATACGTAAAGCGTAAATTAACAGAGGTACCATAACAGACAAAATTCACACTACTGCATATGCAGACGACCTAGTATTGATTGCTAAATCCAGAGAAGATCTAGCAGAAGCAATATAAAGACTGGATAAAGAAGCAACAAGGCTGGAACTACAAATAAATGAACATAAAACAAAATACATGAACTACGGAAGGAACAACACCCTAGGCAGCTCTATGAAGACAACGAATTACACCTTTGAGAATGTAACAACATTGAACTACTTAGGAACACTAATAGGAAAGGATAGGGAAAGAACAAAAAAAAAAGGAATAAAAGCTTACAGCATTAATAAACCGCTATCAAAAAGCAAAAATCTAACCAAAGAAACGAAAATGACAATCTATAAAACAGAGACACTTGCACTGACCAAACTGGAGGAAGAACAAGTGAAAAAATGCGATAGCAAAGATAGAAGAAGAAGAAGAAAGAAGGTTAAAGACAAATCAAGAGATAGAGGAAGCACTAGGAGGAGAAAACATAATAAGACACATAAAGGCATAAAGATTAAAATGGCTCGGACATACAATGAGAAGGACTCCAGGAGAGATGATTAACACACTGGAAACCACTCCAAGGGCGAGGAAGAGGAAGGCCAAGGATAAGATGGCGGGACAACATAGAAGAAGATTTGAAAAGGATGAAGATGGACAATTGGAACAGTGTGTGCAAAGTGGAAAGAAATGGTAAAGAAAGCCAGTACTCACTATAATCTATAACGATGAAAAGCAATGGAAGGATGGTCCACCTTAGGAAACGGATTTTATATCTTCTCCAATCTGGGGAAGAAGCCATAATCCTAGGATTTCAAGGCTTGATGATGAAGAATAGGAACGAAAAGTAAATATTCATAGTTTCCATTTATGCAAATGGATAAACAATAGTATATAACATTACCAGCAAGGTAAAAGGGTTTTACTGACGGACAGAAGGATATAACGGGCGAGCCGAAGCCAAGGTGAGCCAGTTACCTTCTGGAGCCAGGAAAACCCATTACCTTGCGTGTATTGTTATACAATTTATTTGTTAGTCATTTATGATGCAAATAGAACACAATTTTCGAATGTAAATAACGCTACTAATTTGTAAAACTGACAATTAACTTGCAAAAATGTCTCGTTGCCTTTGAAATCATTAGTCTGACAACGGCGGTTATTTTTTGTTTTACTGTTTATTATTTTGCTAATACAATGTGAACAAGGCACGGTTGTCTCTAACTTGTAAAATATCAACAACTTTCGTCTCTAACCTGTAAATTTTTAACTAGTAGCTAACCTGTTAAGACTGACTTTCAACGGCAATAAGCTGACTTGATAAATTGACATTTACAAATGATTAACAAATAAAATATTCATTTAACACACGTGTTTGTTTTTACAATAGCAGCACCTAGATATGAAGACAATCTACCAATCTAAACGTAGTTATGATTGGACGCTAAACTACGTTGGAAATTAAACTAACCCTAAAATGTTCACAGCATGGGTATCGCATACGAAAATTACACTGTAGTTACAATATGTTATTTTACATTTGTGTTTTCATAATCGCAATCTTAGATAAATAAACTTTGAATTAAAAATTTCTTAGTACGAGCGCTGAATCAACATGAAGTACGCCAATGTCACGTGTGAAGTAACAAGATATTTACCTATTGACTTCGTGTTGGACACAAAAATAAAACTGTGGTATTACAGAATCTAAAAGATTTTTTAGGGAAAGAATCGACTAGTGTGTTTTGGAAAATGGTTATTGAGGTAACTGTAATAATTCAGATTTTTTTCTAATTGTCTACAGTAGTCTTGTAATGGAGGCATTAGAAATTCGAATTTCGCGCCGTTGTATGACATTAATGGTAAATTGGAAAGCTTTTAAAGATACGTGGCAATTTGCGGATATGACTGTTTTGTAAAAGTACAAACGCTGCCATAATGATGTGTATTTGTTAGTCAGTCGCGCTAAGTAAGCGATCAAGAAGAGTCGCATTAGGCAAGCGACCAGAGTTGGTTGAATTGAAAGTAACCAACTTAACTTAACTTAACTTAACTTAACCTTCACGCCATTCCCTTGCGGGGTAGGCAAAACAATCCCTGCCTCTTATTTATTTTTGATTCACAATCTTTCTCAATGCTTTCCTATCTCCACATACCCCCTAGCTTCCGCAAGATTCATACATAGTCTCTGACGTGCCCTATTGTTTTTAGAACTCCTTATCTTTCTTTCCTTTATCATAGATTCTACTACATTCAGCCAAGTTTCACGCGGCCTGTCCCCTAAGCTCACCCACATATATTTGTTTCGTTAATCTTGCGTTGTTCATTATCTCAATGTGACCAAACCAACATAATGTACAACTTTTATATCTATCCATCATCGTCTTTTCCTCACCACACTCCCTCATTATGTATTCATTTTTTATCTTGTCCCTTCTAGTTTTACCACACGCGCTTCTCAGAAATCTCATACCCACGGCATTTATTTTTCTTTTGTGATTTTTTTGACATACCCATGTCTCACTTCCATACAGTACTGCTGGGACGAACACGCCATTATAGATTGCTCGTTTCGCAGCTAGGCTCATGCTTTCATTTCTCATTATCGTCCACATACTTCGAATCACTTTCCTTCCAGCATTGGCCCTTCGTCCAAACTCGCTCTCAATTGTACCATCTGCAGTAAACATTCTACCGAGATATACCAGCTCGTCCACTTGCTCCACAATTTCATCTTGCAGAGTAAATACTCTACTCTCCTTTCTACCTTCCGATTGAAAACCACAATCTTAGTTTTTTTCACGTTTACCTTTAGGTCCATGCTCTCTCAGACTGTATCAAACTTCCTCAGAGCGGTTTGCAACTCATCCGCACTGTCACTTAATAAGACTGTGTCATCTGCATACACCAGGAGTCGTACATTTACGTGACCAACCATTACACCATTTGTATCGTTACATGCTTGTCTAAGACATTTATCCATGTATACATTGAACAACCACAGTGACATCACACAGCCTTGTCGCACTCCTTGCTCAATATTAAAGTATTCACTCACGCCTCCTCTCACCCTAACACATGCCCGACTACCGTTGTATACTGCCCTTATTCCATTTATTAGACCTTTATTTACGCCGTATCCATTTAATATTTCCCACAGCTTCTCTCTATTCACTCTGTCATATGCTTTCTCCAGATCTACAAACGCACAGTACAACTTCCTTTTTACCTTTAAACACTTTTCGATCACCTGCTGGAGAGCAACCATCTGATCGACACATCCTCTCCCTGGCATAAAGCCACCTTGCACATCGCACATCTTAGATTGTGTAGTTTCTCGTACTCTATCAATCAGTATTCTTCCAAACACTTTACCAGGTACGCTGAGCAAGCTTATTCCTCTGTAGTTCTTACAATCACTCTTGTTCCCCTTACCCTTATACAATGGTACAATGATCGCGCTCTTCCAATCACTAGGCACTTTTCCACACATAAGGTATACATTGAACAATTCACGCAATCTTCGTATAAGCTTTGCACCACCATACTCGAGCATTTCACCAGTGATTTCATCTACGCCTGCTCCCTTGCCGCTTTTCAACCTTCCTACCGTTTTCTCTACCTCATTTATTCCAATATCCTTCTCAGTTTCATTCATCATTTCTTCTATATTCTCCTTATTTAACCCTTCAGTCTTACGTTCCTCACTACAGTACAGCTTTCCGAAATACTCTTGCCAGCATTTCCTCACTTCACAATCGTCCCATACTATTTCGTTTCTATCATTCATCACTCCTGCAGCGTTCTATTTTGGGCCACGTTTTGTATTTTTGACCCATTTCCAGAAGAGTTTTTTGTTTCCCTCAAAATCATTCTGCACTTTTTCTCCTTCCACAGCCATCACTTCCTCTTTACCTATTCTTACTGCCTCCTTCGCTTCTTTGTTTCTTAATCTGTATACCTCATACAATCGTTTCTTCTCAGTCTCATTTTTTGCAGCAATCACTGCCATGTACGCATCTTTTTTCTTACTCACTGCCTTTTTTACCGACTCATTCCACCAACCACATTTATGCTGTGTACCTACAATCACTCTTCCACATATTCGCACGGCACAATTGATAACAGAGTTTTTCAAGCTTATCCATGCACTTTCAACGTCAGTGTCTTTTATTTGTTCGTTCCACACTGCTTCATTCACATTCAACTCTTTATTCACAGCATCTGCGTATTTCATTCTCGCACCATTATCCACTAGTTTGTCAACCCTAATTCTGGACGTTCGCACTACGTTTGCTTTCCTTCTCCACACCCACTTTTGCCCTAAACACACTCTCGATACAACCAAAAAGTGGTCCGATCCACACTCCGCTCCGCACATTACTTTTGTGTCCTTCACCAGGTTTCTAAGCCGTTCATCATACACTATCAAGTCTATCATACTTTTAGATTCACCTCTTTGCCATGTATACATATGCACATTTTTATGTTTGAACCACGTATTGGATAAAAACAGGCTTCTCTCCACACAGATGTTCAGCAGGTGTTCACCATTCTCATTGATTCTTTGGTCTCCGAACTTTCCTAGAACGCGTTCACTATGTTCTCTCTTTACCAACCATCCGTTCATATCCCCCAATATAATCACTCTATCGTTTGGCTTACATACGTTCAACACGTTCTCCACTTCATTCCAGAAGTTCTCACGCTCCTGGTCTCTTTCTCCATTCACCGGTGCATACCATGCAATAAGAAAAATTCTTCGAAACTCCACTTTCATTCTAATCCATATTACCCATATTACCAATTCGTACTGTTTAACACATCTTTTCGCTCGTTCACTTATGATCACCCCAACTCCTTTTGCGCCATGCACTTCCGTCTCAACTCCTGACCATAGTGCCAGGCTGCCATCCTCCATCTTCACAGCATCCTTTACTTTGAGCTTTGTCTCCGATACACACAGAATATCAAGGTGTCTTTCATACATCACATTCAAAATTTCAAATTCTTTACCATGCATACCTCTAACATTCCACGTACTGACTCTCCATTCATTCCTTGCACAGTCGTCAGCAACGGGGCCTGTCTGTTTCGACATTGACCGCCCCTTGTAGCCAGGTCGATCCGAGGCAATTGTATTGTTTTCTTGAGTAATACCCTAGCGGGCAAACCGGTTACTGGCCAAATCGTGCCCCGGACGATGTAGCATTACCTACTAACGGTATCGTCCTACTACCGGACAGTTATGTCTACTGTCACGACATAATAGATAGATATAGATAATAGATCGTATACTTACTGTATGAATCTCAAGAATGTACATATATATGTACATTTTTTTCTTTCTTACCTACCTTTCCATCACACCACGCGTTTCAACCATACTGCTCTATACGCGATTCCTGGTTTCGCGCCCCTCACCGGAATTGTTGGTATTTATTAGCGACCAAACGATTCAATTATTACTTATTTATTTTTTTATTTTTTTATTTTATTTGTTTATTTATTTATTTATTTATTTATTTATTTTATTTATTTTTTTTTAGCTTTTCGAGTTATAGTTATTTCAATGTCATTTAATATTTATTTATCAAATCAGTTTTATTATTGCCGCGAGCCGTGATACTTAAACAAATATTTCATTAGTTCTATATGAATTCATCGTTATTGCAACAATGCATACCTGTTCGGGTCTACTCCTTAGACAAAAGGTTTACGTTTGCTTTATAATTTTTTAAAGTTAAAGTTTTAACAATCACATGGGTTTAATAGAGCCGTATTTTTCGTAAATACTGTAGCAATCCTAAACGTTGTTTCGGGCCTATTTCAATTAAGGAGCCTTTTACTGGTTAGATTATTATTATCCTTGTTTATTATTAATATTCAAACCGCTGGGTATAAAAACCTGTTCAAACGCTTACCCTTATTTAATTGATTTAGAAATTGTCATTTAACATTTATTGACATGTATTTAACTGAAAGCGCCGAAATAAAGCTACTTATTTAACTTAAAAGTACGATAATCTTTTATGTTTAAATTTTTATTACAAAAAAACATTTACAATTTACCCGCTTTCTTGTTTTATTGTTTTGCAAGTAAAAGAAGGTAAAACTTCTTTAAATTTATTATTTATTAAACGAATATTGCAAAGGAAGTGAAGTATGTTAATTATTTAACTTGACACTATGCAACTCTATTTCATTTACTCGATTCATATAATATGCTATTTACTATTTTAAATTTTATTATTAAGATTTTTAATTTACAATTGCTGGTGACGCGCCTACCTGCCTTCACCTGGTTTCTTGTTTTATTATTTGAGAATAAAATACGGTATTGTACTTCAATCGATAATGTGGACTTAGTGAAATTTCCTTAAATAGGTACATTTCTTATTTATAAAATAAATATTGTAAAGAGGTGAGGGATACTAATTATTTAAATTAAAACTATGAGGAACTATTCAATTTAGTATGTTTAATTTACTACTAACAACTGAATTGCTCTATTTATTGACTTAATTCATTTACTGTCGGTTTTAAAATTTTACTGTAACGCCCGGGTTTTCCCTAACCACTTGACCTTTCTTTCATTTAACTACTAAAATGCGTTTTATTTATTTGAGAGAATAAACCGTATTTCATTCAGAATTTCGCTTACAAATAGATAGTTATTGTTTATTTGTTTATTTATTTGCTTTTTTTTTGCTTTGGAATGCTGCTTCGATCCAGTTACAATTGTTAATTTATTAGTTTTCTATGATTGATTGTCATTGCAAAAACTGTTTACCTGTTGAGTTCAAGACTAAGGGGCGGTATTTGCGCTTTAAGCTCACTCTACAATTCTACGAGTTTTAACAATCACATCTGGTATGGATTTAAAGAGCCGTAACTTTTTCGTAGAAATTCAACCCTACAGCAATCCCAAATGTTATTTACGCGCCTTTTTTGTACACGATACAAAATTTTACTGGTTAGCTTCTTGTCTTTGTCCATTATTAATATTAAAACCGCTGAGTCTAAAATATGTTCAAAAACTCACCCGTACCGTACAGTAACTCTATTGAATTAGAAATTATCATTTTAATCCGGACTTGCTACACCAATCCAAGGTAGAAGCTGGAGCCATCACAAACACGTCCAATCGCTTTGACGATCACTACTGCACAAGAAAGTAACCAAACGGTTGAAAAGCGAAACTGCAGCTTAAGTTATGCTGCAATTTAAATTGTGAAATTATAACAAAAATTCAGTTGATATAGTGATATTTTCCTTACTAATGCGAAGAAAAGCTAAAAATAATTAAAAGTATAAGTGTTGTCAAGTTGGCGATAATAAAAATATGCGTAATAATTTACAATAGCGTTTTAAGTGCGTATTGAAGGTGTTCCAAGTTGATGTTTTCATAGCGAGTTATAAATGTTCAATAAGACAATTGACCCAGTTAATAGATCGATATAGAAATACAATAAACAAAAACATTGATGATTAAAGGCATAGTCGTTCGTGACTCGCTTGCAGTTTGTTGCCACGCCGTTTGTAATTCAAACTGAACAATTAAGTAAACACTGTATAGTGTAAGTATATGGAGCAATTATTTACTAAAATTATTAACTGATGGAAGAAAATTAGAATCGTATTCATCCCCAACAAAGATCCAAGGAAGATATTGAAAAGACCAAAGAGAGCAGGGCGCCAGCAGTACATAACCTATTTGAGACCTCTTCGCCGATTCAAGAAACGTCAAGTTACATCATCCGCTATCAACGAAGTGATAACAAGTAAGAACCTTTTGATAGTATAAATAAACGAAAATTGGTGTGTTTTATTTATTTTTAAATTTATGTTTAGATACAAATGCTGAACGAAAATATATTTCGTTGATCATTTGTACAGGATTGTTTTTGCATGTTAATATTAAGAAAAATACTAACATAGAATTATTGACCGTTACAAATATTAAAAGTTTATACAAACACTGCGTGTGTAAATACTGAAGAAAGCAAGTTCAATTAATTGCAAAGTACAGGTAATCAATATCAGATTGAGAATAATTTTGATGAATAATAACAATAACCATTTAACACATTGTTAAGCTAGATGTAGCGTCTCGATAAAAGGAAGGGGGAATTTGTTGAGTAATTATTGAAGTTCATTTACACGAACAGAAATATGATAACAATAAAAGTAAAGTTTAGTTAATTAAATTTATATATTAAAATCACTTAATTAACGTTGAACCATTTCACATTTTCATAAAAAACGATATAAAATTTTTACTCAATAATTTTGAAATTATAAAAGATTGAAAAAGAACCCCCTACAAAATAGCCCCCAGCAATAGGGCGAACAAAAATAACTATTACAACATGGTGCCCATTGTCCGAACCATTACAGTCTGTTGAAATATTTGATTTAGAATATGTTGCTTTTTAAGGGATATGATTGTAGTTGCAAATGGTTTAAAATTAAAGGCATTCTCTAAATTATAATAAGGAAATTGCTCTATCTTATTAAAATTGTGGAAAAGGAACGTTTTAATAAAGATTTTTTACGAACGCTAAGGACAGATCTAAATTCGAGTGTTGCACCGAAGGAAAATATTTTATTTAAATATCAACTGTTGAGAAAATGTACTATAGAACCTTCTAGTAAAAGATGACAGAAGAACATCAAAAGAATCGCTCCACGTTATAAGATGCAGGATGCTCCACAAAATACAAAATAATACCAATTTCCACAAATTTAAAAAAAAATTCATTCCCTAATCATGTCTTAATATATTTGTCCTAACCGGCTACAGGGTTCAAAACTATGTTATCTAAAAATGTCTTTAATTATTCACCTATTGTGTGCTGTACTATGGGAATAAAAATGCAATAGTATACAGAGTTTAACATATAAAAAACCTGCATGTTCAGTGTCCCATGTACAGGCAACGCCCTGTATACATATAGTTTAGTTTAAAATATACATGCCGTTCTGTTTACTATAACTTCGCCTAAAATATTTTTTTCTAGCTTTATTAATAAAGCCTTAATCGAGGCAGTATTAAATGACATACGGTAAATGTAAAATCATAAAATCAGTAGTGTGACAACAAAACCTTTTCAGGAGTTGAAATACTCGAATCGCGTTTGATGAAAACCGATAAGACAGATTAAAATCGGTGACAACGGAGAACCAAATAAATAGCAAATGACAAACGTGTTTTGACGTAAAAACACATCAGAGGGAAAGGTAGCTTTCATTTTCTATTCTACACAGCCGCTGTTCTCTGTCAATATCAATGTAGGAATGTCAGTAGGGAACGAAATGGGTTATGCGAAAGCGTTGAAGTATAACGAGATTTTGGGTATTTCTGGCAAATGTAGGTAGAGGGTGAATTGTATATACTAGCATTTAAGCTACGCTAGCTCTTGGAATATATAGTGCCTACATTCTTCTCTAGAGTTTTTGGTAAAAGATTTAAAATATTTTTTTTATATAGAATATCAAAATAGTGTTAACACATATTCATTCAATCACAGCGTAAGAGCAAAGAAAATTTGAATTCTTTTGGCACACAATTCACAACTACACATTCAAATACCTTAAGGCATGCAAAACTAAAATACACACTAATTTTTATTTGGGATGTATGTATGTAATGTTGCATATGTGAAAAATTTCTCAAAAATCGTTCAATTCATTAAAGTAGGTCTATCGGCTACAAAAGTGAAACATTATTATAAAATAATTCGCCGTAATTAAATATTTTACAATAATGACCAAAGAAAGTTAAAAGATAAAGTGAAAATACATAATATATTAACCATAAACTTTGAAGGACCGTAACAAGAATAATGCAGGACGTAAAAGTTTCCGTGTTATTAAGCAGCGCGCTCAATTAAGCAAAACCACACCGTAATAAAAAGCGTCCTAAACCACATCATCAATATTTTTCGTAACAGAAAGACTTAATAATAACAAAATTTACGGTATACATGAAATTTTATTCATTAATAAAATATGTGTTAAGAGTTGATGAAGTTACATGGATAAATAGAAAAATATAAGAAAGTGATTACAAGATATATAATTTTATAAGGTTTTTACATAGTTCATAGTCGATTTATTTGACTATTTGAATTTGTCATTATTTAATCGTGTCATAAAGAATTAAATTACCAATAGTAAACAAATTATGAACGGTAGGGTTAGTATATGTGCTATGAGGGGCATTTATTTATTCCTCTACACTATAAAAGCATTTGTATAATAAAACTCTTTTAAGTTCCATTTTGAATTCTTTAAAGGCAAAGTCTTAATTTTATTGTTAAGTTTATTGTATAATTGTACATTTAATAAATTATTTGTTGATACGTTTAGTTTTAACTTTGGTGGTAACAAGTTGTTATGACGCGTATTGTAATTACGGTTCTGTCTAAAGGATACCTGTTTATTTGCGTAAAATTCTTCATGTATTTTACGAACGGTTTCATATTTCTACATGCATGGTACTGACATAATTTTGTATTTATTAAAAAGGTCTCGGCAGTGATCTTTACAACCAATGTTAGTTATTAATATTATTGCTCTCTTTTGTAGTCTAAGAGCTTCCGCACACGGAGCTACTCATTAGAAACTGATTACTGACTGAAGTTACTATAACCATCACTCTACAGTCACTTCCTATGTGGTTCTGTGGAGTGCCGCACATGGCACTACTAGTTAGTGACTAGTTGGTAATCGGTTTGTGACCAGTTTGTGAGGAACCTGCAGTGCAGCGACGTCAGTTTCTAGTTTCCGAGTTTCAGAACTTATTGAACAGTTTTGTGTTTATACAAGTATCCAGTAGTTTGAATTTCAAGGATTAACGAGCAAATATTTAATATTGATATTGTGGCGGAGGTAGAGAAGAGGCCTCTACTATATAATTACACGCTTTCCGAGTACTACCGGAAAGATTTGAAGAAGAAAGCCTAGTCCGAGGTAGCAAGGAAATGTGATAACAGGTAAGTACGTAGTGTGCTGCTTCAAGCAATATTTATTACATTATGTTATAGTTAATACACTGTTAATGGTATCTTAATCCATATAAAATCAATATTTATACAAAGGAGGTTCAAATAACTAAACTATCAAACGCAATACTTCCACTGCCAAGGAGTTAGAAAATAGTTAGCTAAGTAATTTCTTAGTACAATTGATAATAAATTCTGATTTAGTACCGGCAAATCCTGGGAATATATTACAGGGTTGTTGATTGTTTCGCCGTCTTCCGTATTCCTCGGTATGTAGTCCAAACCTTGGCGTTTTCGCACAAAATTGTGAAGCACACAATCAGCTTTAACTATATAGTTGATCGTTTCCATATCTCGGCAGCGTATTGGGCCATTGAAAGATGCCCACTTTTCAGCCGTCATTCCAAAAGTGCACTCAATTGTTTTCCTCCCTCGGCTAATCCTGTAATTGTAGATTCTTTTCGTGTTGTTCAAAACCCTTTTGGAGTAGGGCCTCATTAGGTGCTTTGATAATGCGAACGCTTCATCTCCTACAAGGTAGTAGGGAAATGAGTAGTCATTCTCGTCAAACGTCAATTTTGAGGAGAAGGGATATCAAGACCGCCTTGTGTTATCCAATGTTTTATTACCGATGCAGCAAGTATGTCCCCATCACTGTTCCTTCCTGCGTGCCCCGTTTCGATAATTGTGTACAAACCATCAGCATCACAACAAGCTCATAATACGACTGAGCGATAAGATTTGTAATTAAAATTGGTGGAACCAGAATTGGTAAATTTCTCAATTCTCACATGCTTTCCATCTATAGCACCTAGACAGTTCGGAATATTCCATAAGAATTCAAACCGTTCAGGAATTGCCTTCCAGTGATCACGATTTGGTATAGGCATGTACTCCTCCCTCAAGGAATTCCAAATAATTTCTGAGGTCTCTCTTATTATCTTGCCAACTGTAGTCACTCCTCTGCAAAAGTACGTCCCAATGGTCACAAAAGCCGCTCCAGTTGCTAGATACCTGCAAAAAATAAAACCCCAATTAAGGTCGTTATTATATTTACATTTGCTGAAATATAACAAACCATTTTTGTTTTAATTTATGTGCGTTTTCTCTTTATTCTAGTGACTGACGCTAAAGACAAATGGAAAAATTTGCGTGCAGTGTTTGTACAACATATGGAACCTGGAAAGAGTGGTAGCGGAGCAAAAAGTAAGAAGCCGTATTACTTATCCGAAGCTATTCAGTTCTCGCTTCCATATATTAAGTCATTAACTAATGCTACAGGGAACTTGCCAAATGTACCCCAGGAGGATGCATAGGGAATCTTTGATGATGTGGATAATGTCGATGAACTGGAACCACAACCTTCACTTTCACCTTGTCCAGCTATACCGATAGCAGTACCATCACCACCACCCCAACCATTAGTACCACCAACGAGTCCGCCACAAACCCTAACTCCTGTGAGATCTACATCTACAGTTCAAGGGAATACTCATGGGAGCACGGAGCGAAGGAGGCGAATCAGACGGAACAACACTTTTATTTAATATTTCAATGCCAAAAAAACAAAACTTGCAAATACGACAGGACAGGATTTGAGCAAAAATCCAAGAAGTAAAGGCTTCAAAGTATTTTCATTAAGTTTACTTCCCGATCTGGAGTGTATGCCTGACAGTCAAGTTCGGCAATTCAAGCGTAGGAGCCTTCAAATCATTGACGATATTCTCAGTGTACAAATAACCCATTCCCGTTCACTCCAATAAGCATCCATAATATCCACTACATATTCCACTTTGAACACAGAACCTCTCAATTCACCGCCATGTCCTCATTTTTCATTCAGTATATTCTCCAACAATCCAAGTGTACCTCCGGAGCCCCCTTTTGATAACAATTCATGCACGGAACACAGTATAGTAGCAAATGAGCATTATGATGCAGTACGTGAAGCTTGTAACGTGACAGGAATAATGAATGACGTGTTTGTATGATGTAAACGTAACATCTATTATCTGAATATGTATTGCTTAATAAAAATGATTTTTTGTTACCTTGCAGTTATTAGTAACCTTTCTTCAGCATCAACGCATTCCCTCATATTGGTATTTTGCTTCCTAATGGCAGGAGATCTCAATCGCAATAATTCCACGTAACTATCATTAGACATTCGATAGAACGAGATAAATATAGAGTCTGTTTGATGTAGCTCCTTTGCTGCAACGAATAATCTGCAGTTCACGTTTCTTTCAAGATATGGGTGGACTCAGTATCTTCTTCAAACCCTTCTTCTTAAATAACAATACAAAACCACAACTTCCTCCCCACTTGAGTCAGTAGACGCCATTGCTAAAACACCTAACACCATAGAACGCACTAGATTGAGAGAAAATAGGTTAGTGGACAGTTACTATGTAATAACTATACAGTAGCTTCGCCGGTTTCGTAGTTTGTAGCGTTCCAAGGTACCCTATCTTGAAAAGCGTAATTTGAACTTATTTGCAGTAATACAAATTCAAGAAAAAAACAATATCTAAGGGATGTAGCTTGACTTTACTGCCAATAATGCTACTATTACTCAAATTAATTGGTTACCTTACATTGACTTCCCTGAACATAATTAAAACAGAATTTATTTAGAAGTCTGATATTTAATTACTTGCAAACCTCAAATCTGATAAAAAGTATTAGCCGTCTAGTGGTAAGCTAGGATTTGATGAAGTTAAGTGTTGCATCAAGTAGGACAGCAAAACAATGAAACTACTCAAAGTTCGTTAAGCTTTGCGCAATTATGGTTCAAACTGTTAATTTACTAAGTTGGGAAAGAACCACCAAGTAAACCCAAATTAATTAATTAATAGGTAATTGCACAAGTACATTAATAAATCAAATAACAAAAAAACAATGGAAGGGTTCAATATATAACAAAACACCATTACATCCCCGGTTAAAGTGCCTACAAAATTAAAAAATTAAGTAACAAAAAAAAACAGCAGTTTAGCTACACATAAACACAAGCCAAAATGAGCGGTGAAGTGACACCCACAATTGTGTCATAAATGAATAAGAATAAAAACTGTAATACCAAACATGTGGCCCTATACAACCAATCATGTCAGTCTTTAAGTAAATAAGAAAATAATAAGACAGATTACGGTACATACAAAATATAACAAGCAGTAAAATTAAACAGATAAAATAAGGTAACTGCAAGGCAGTTTAACTACACTTAGACAAGAACAGAAAAATAGACCAGGAATTTACACATACACAATTGTATAGTGAATAATAAAAGCACAAAATACATACGTACAATTACAATAAATTATATATAAAGAGAAATTAGTTCGTAGACAAACAATTCTAAATAAGCTGACTGAATCAAAGACACTGAAATCTATCCGCAAGTTTGAGTAACTGCATTAGAAAATACAGCATCCATTTCTCAGCTTACACATTCATCTATACAAAACAATAACAACGGGTTCGTTTAACAGTAAAGGTGGAATTTGACGATTTTTTAATGTCTCTGTAAACCCCGGTCTCGTTTATAACGAATTAACGGAGGTCTATTGTGCCACGTTTTGTCCATCCACAAATATTAATAAACAGTCAACAATGCGAACTCATACTAGTAATGAGGAGGGGCACGGTAGTGTCTGAAGCGACCCCTTTTATTTTAACAAATTCCAACTTAATTAGCCTGCGTGCCTAATTAACTAGATACTTCTTGCAAGGCAATGATTGATTTTTAATTGGTTACATAGGCTTATTGCTGCGAGCTTAATTTACATTAAAATACCTACTTAGGTTTGAATATAATCCTTTAATTAATCACTTATCCACCAATATTTAACGGGTTAAGATACGCCGTTTAAATCCGAGACGATAACGATTATTTATAGATATATTGTTTACACGCTCGGTTATTAAAACCCGAACACTTAACGATACGTTTATTTGCACGACGACTTCAACTTTGTGAAAATAGAAAAACCAAATTCGCGGTTCTAGTTTTACTAAAATGTACACGATAAAATATTTATAGACAGTTTACACTGAGAGTTTGCAATTAAACAATAAGATCGATCCGACCTGAACCGAAACTCTACTGCCACTAACTCTCGTTGCTCCCCAAATTAACCCCCGTTTTTAAAAGTTATAAAAAAAACATGAAATATTACATGGGCATATTTTCATATTTATTACTAAAACAAATATTCATCCTTAGCAAACCCTATATCTAGGTCTCAAATTTGAAAGTACCAAAGACATCTTTTGATTCGTGGTGTGTCCCGAGGTAATTAATTATTAAACTAGTGATGTTTGTACACCAAGAATGTGCGTATAGAAATTGTCAACGATTCGAACGGTCGGTAAAGGCAGTTTCCAGCGGACATCTGTTTTCTACCCCAACATATGGTTTTCTTTTTCTTTTCAACCCTTAGTTACATAAAATACATAAAATAGAAAACATTATTGAATTACGACTTATTACCAAGATATTGAAACCCATTAATTATTTTTTCTGTTGCGGTAATGATTGCGTTTTGACAATGTTTGTTACAATAATATTTTCTCGGTCCGCTACCTACAGGTTTTAATATTAAAAGTATGTTGGAAGCTAGTATAGAACATAATTTATCAATTTGGGGTTCCCACTTTTAATTCACTATCGACTGTAATGCCAAGTAGTTTAACATTCCTTCTGCTTACTATACATTTGTTTGAACTAAAGTTAATTTCTTGCAGCTTGTTAGGATTGTGTTTTAATTGATTTGTGTCTAGCCAGTCCTGAACAGTTTTAATTGTTCAGCAATAGTATTAAGTTTTTGGTTTCATGTTCCTCACATAAAAAAGTTCATCCGCAAATTGAATGCACTTGTTTGGCCTAACTGAGATTAACAGGTCGTTTACGTAAATTAGAAACAGGAGGGGGCCTAGTACTTATCCCTGTGGACTCCAATCGATATAGGTTCGACACTTGACGTTACATTATTGAAAGGCACTCATCGTTTTCGATTTTTGAGATAACGTCTAATGACACCTGTATACCATAGTAGTTTAGTTTCTCTAGTAATACGGAATGTGGACCTCAATAAAATGCCATAGACATATCCAATAATAGTGCAGTAGACTTTTTACCCTTCCCAAAAGCATCAACACCCTCCATGCAACCATAAACTGGTTTAGTAGTTGAAGAATTAGGCCTAATCCAAATTGACTATCAGCGAGTATTCAATTGTTGTTTAACGCTCCATTACACGCGTCAAGTATATTGCACGTGTGATCGAGCCTAGGAAATCCTCAAATGTGAATAATTTCAAGTTTTGTGCTTTCAATTGACACAATTCATAAGACATTGTAAGACATTTTTATTTACTAAAATTAATACAATTAAAAAACTATAATAATAATACATATTATGGAACAACCAAAGAAAATAGACATACTAACTTAAACATTTAAATTATCAAAACTGTTGGCTCTTAATTTGAGGATTCCCTCTCACTTACTGGGCGAGAACAGTCTGTACATGTTGTAATAATGTGCACTAAGTACACATACTTTCCTAGGAGGACAGTATGCGCATTTTATATCTTCATTTCCTATCAATCTTGGAAGTCGTTCAGGTTTCAGAATGTCATAAATCTCATGTAATCTGGATTTCACGGTATTATGAATATATGCGACTAACGCTCCGCATAATTATACATTAACGACTTCGCGAATATTGCCAGGTGGTCGATTAGTGATAGAGTTTCATGTTTATTCGCTTTGTAGATGATATAGCACCAATATTCATCTTACCGAAAAATATTGGGCACCTATTCGCAATTCGCGACACCGTATAGTTTTTGCAATGCATCACTCATGTCTACTCCAGTGTTTGTTTTGTTGTAGAACGTAATTATGTTCGGTTTATATTCTACACCTGATTCCGAATCAACAGAATCACAATTGTGCATGGTAGACATAAGAAGCACGTGGTTAGCTCTTTTTGGTTTACGAGACACGATTATAGAGTTCTTAGAGGAACCAAATATGGAAATGTTTGCTGGTATTTCTTTTATGTTCGCAATAAACAGCGGTGGAATGTTCATTTTGTTTTTCTTTAGTGTTCCTACCAGCGTAAGTCCCATTTTTAGAAATTCTTAAGAAAGTGGAATCGAAGTAATGAAATTGTGGCAGGTGATACTTTGGATTTTGGTGTATTGAATGGTAGACACCCAATAGGTATAATAACCCAAAAAGGACTTTTATTTCGTGTGTATCTGTTTCCTTTACATCACGACTACGAGCATAATTTTGTTGTACTAGACGTATTTTTATATAAATACAGTCGATTATTTTTTCGATCATTGTATCAGGAAAAAACGATTGCCACCCGTCTTTTATATCAGAAACTCCTTTTGTTTTATTGGTGGGACCTGGAAATTTTGTAACTATGTTATATTGTCTAGTTTGGCTTGTAATATTAATTCGAGAATGCTTTGCCCATTCGTTAACTCCGTCTTTTCCCAGATATGTTGCACTAACTCTCTCAATCTCTTCATTGTCAGATTCTGTACTTTCTTTAGATTCACTACTATCTGTCACACAATTGTTAGTAATGATCTCTTGATCAACATCACTGTTATCTGCAGGACGTAGAGCATCTAATTCTTCTTCAGTTACTGATTCCCTTAAATCTAATAAACGTTGCTGTTATTTCTCATAGTCCATACCTACAAATATCGATAAAAATAAGTATATGTAAACAAACATACTAAAAAATATTTAAGCAATGCGCTACTACACTTATAAAGTGTATATATATATATATATATATATATATATATATATATATATATATATATATAACAATGATTTTAGAAAACCTTTAACAAAATCTTTAAGGCGTAGGTACGCACCGCGGGGAAAACCCGCAACCTTTATTTAGTAATGGGGTCATACACGACGCGCCGAAAGCTCGCACTTTGAGAAGTTTGACATTATAATGGTGTAATCACACGACCAACCATACAGTCAACTCACTACTGCGTTCTAAGAAGGTACTAGGCCGGACACCCCCACCTAATTTCAAACAACAAAATTACAGCAATAATAACATTGATGACGCGGAAAGCCCGGCGTCACATGTGATGGAGTGTTAAGTAGGTACGCACTCGTTTCATTCTTAACATTTCAACAACTTTGCCGAGCGCCGGAATAATAGATACGTCTGTAAGTGCCTACTGAGGATTTATCACCTTGTTGTTGATACACCTTTATATAAATCTCCAATAATGTCGATGCAATTTTGTAAGAGGTAACTATTTAGCTCATAGATGTCACAACTACCAGATTTACTTAGTCTTTGGACTGTATGGAACACCTCTTCTTTAGAAGTAGGTGCAAGAAAAAACAAATTTGTGGGAGAAGGCATATTAGAATAGGTATTCTCTAATGTGATTTGTTGAAATAGGAAGACCACTTACTGTATGGTTTTCAATAAAAACAAAATGATAATTTAGATCGTGAAGAGAGAATGCAAATTCATTTAAATTCTTTCATTGTTGATTTATTTCCAGCAATCTCGGATTTTGTTATTAGAGCCAGTAATAAAATGTTGATATGCTTCCTTTATGGTCTTTGTATTCAATTTACGGTAATTATTTCTAAGATTCCTGTAAGATTGCATTTGCTGATTATCCCCACTTAATTCTACTCCTAATTTCGCTGCTGATAGCATAGATCTCATTTGTTTTAATTCATCAGTAAATCAATTCACTTGTATATTTTGACATCACATGTACGCAACGGAAATAATCTTTTAACTAAATCTCTTGATATGTTAATTAGCCAATTTGCACGAGCGTTAATGTCAAGGTGCTTTTATCTTCCCAATTAATTTCTAAAAGCCGCTGACGAAATTCATTTATACGTGCATTGTAATTACGCGTTTCCAGAAAAAACTCTTAGGAGTAACTTCATCGTTGTTTTTTAAACAAAGAAATTATCCATAATGGTCGGATAAGTTATCAATGCATGTTGAAGACATTTTTTCTGGTTGGTTTAGAAATGCATACTTCGAGTCCGTATGTATCAAATAAGTTTAACAGATATTTTATATTTTTATTAGTTTGATTGAAATTTATGTTAAAGTCTCCCAAGATTACAATATTTTTGTGTTTTTTAATATAATCAGTTAATAATCTATCTATGTAATTAAAAATTATTATTATCAAATTAATAATAATTTTTAATTACATATTTACTTATGAACTTACTCATTCATAACAAAACTGAATTATCATAAAATTTAGCAACCGCCGCTGTACAAGAACGGCACAACGCAATTATTAGTGTATTAGTGATTATTAATTCAATAGCACAGAATTCGGCATGCATTTCTGCACAATAATTATTTAAACATATAGAATTCAAATTAATGTTTTCTTTAATGAATATGCTTCTCCTTCCAGCACATGAATATGTATAGAATAAGAACCACCTAGTACGTAAGAATAAAGATTAACAGTATTCAGTTGATCTACAGTCATCCAATGTTCGGAAATACACAGTATGTTAAATTTACAATCTGCCAAAAACAAATTAAGTTCGCCAATTTTGTTAGATAGACACTGTATGTTAGTATGGTAGACGCTAAAACTGTTCAGTATTGATAGTAGTTTAATCTTATTACTCTTACTTAAATGTAAGTTTCCTTTTATACATTTATCCATATTTAATATTTAATTGGTGTCAATCATCTTCACGTTTGATTATGAACCTATTAAATGCTAAATCTGTTTTTCCGCGACTATAGTGTAATAGAGTCGTTATATGTCTCGGCACACAATACTAATAGCATACATTACACACTACTGCTATTGTCATTAGCAACGGGATTAATAAAAATAAATCACGGTTATTTTATATATTGTCATGGTATACGTCAAACACATTCAATGAAGAGGGTCGGTTTGTAGAAGAGAATTAATCTCTTTCTCTCTCTTAGACATTCACGCATTTGCGAATAATATTAACGTTTGAATAATATCGAAGCGACTTGGCGA
The DNA here is from genome assembly GCA_036346205.1 of Vesta saturnalis. Lineage (NCBI taxonomy): Eukaryota > Metazoa > Arthropoda > Insecta > Coleoptera > Lampyridae > Vesta > Vesta saturnalis. Next base: position 901,954 of record JARFJB010001431.1, read on the forward strand.
TACACATTTATTTGTTACCATGTAAACGTTGATGTAATAATCGTGCATCATTTTTCTGTAATTTTTAATTAAATTTAGTTCACTCGCAAATCTATACTAAATACTAAATTTACTAAAAAAAACTAAAGTAAAATGGATATTCCGTCTACTTCTAAAGATCATTCAACATTAATGCCACCCGATGTTCGGGAAGTAGCTGAAATAACATCCCTCGACTTATTATTAAGTAAGTCTAAAAACTTTACTTGAGCGCATACGAGACGTTTTGTAAGCAGAAAGTGGACAAAAAAGTGTAATCTACATCAGAACCTGTAATCCTTGCTTACTTTTCGGAACTTAATGTAAAATATCAATGTTCTACATTGTGGCAGCAATATTTAATGCTCAAAAGTACAATAAGCCTAAACGAAAATGTAGATATTTCTAAACATGCTAAACTACAAGCATATTTAAAACGGCAGTCGGAGGGATATGTTCCAAAAAAAGCAAACACTTCTACTCCAGAGGATATTAACAAATTTTTGAAGTTTGCACCAGATAATAAATATCTTCCAAGAAAAGTAAACGTTAAATATTTTTTACTAATGTGAACTAACCGTATATCTTTTCTAGATCGCATTAACAATGGGAATAATGGGTACTTACCGCTCAATTGAACTGTATAACATGAAAATTATCGAAATTCAAGATTTGGGAACAACACTACTTGTTACAGTCCTTAATACAAAATCAAAAATTATACGCAAATTAACAACAACTGACGAGTTTTACGAAATGTGTAAAGAGTATATTTAAGCGAGAAGTGAAAACTCACATACTTCTTCTCCATATGAGAAGAGCAAAATTAACAAAACAACAAATTGGCATTAATTCCTTTATAAAAGTGGGTAGAGATATTGCTAAGTTTTTGAAACCACCAAACCCAGAAAACTACTCTGAACATAATTTCTGAACTTCCGCTACGATTTTAGTTGATGCGGGTGGTGATATTACTACCTTGAAAAGGCATGGGGGCTGGAAGCCCACAACGATAGCAGAAGGTTACATTAATGACTCCACATAAAATAAAGGGAATACTGCTAACAAAATTTGCAATGCGATTACAAGTATTAGCAGCAGTAATGTTATTATTGAAGCAAATATCGGTGAATTACAGGATATTAAACTAAATGAAGTGCCAGCATTAAATATAAAGAATGTTCTAAATTTACAATTAATGCAAATGTTAATAAATAAAATTCCCTCATGATTTATGGTTAATATTATAAATGTTAATCTCTCTTAAACTGGTGTGTTTTTGACGATAACTAGATTAATTAGCATTTTATTAAGCAACTGAAAACAAATCATTTACATTTTCATGATATTTGACAGATCAACATGTCCGTGTTAATTTTAAATGAAATAAGTGTTTGAATTAATTTAAAAATATTTGTAGTCGTGGACAAAGCATTGTATACTATTACTTATATTATATTAAAAGCTGTTTAATATAATTCTACCCGCAAAGTAAGGAATGGTGAACATTATAAGATTAGTTTTTTTTCCAAATAAGGTACAGTGCGTTTTAAGATATTAGTTTTTGAAATTTTTTCCTTGAGTAGCATTGTTTGTACCGGCTAGTATTGCAACATAGACGAATTTGGTAAAATCTCCACAGATATTATCTATATCTTCAACAACGTTTTCGAATGTTGCATTTAGCTTGAAAAAACTTATTACTTTAAAACCATTTAATAACGAGATTAAAACATTGGCGACACCACGACCATGACTGTCAGAGAGTCTTTGTGAGTGATTGAGTTGGAGGGATGCCTTCCTCTATTTTCATTTTTCTATTCGTTAGTATACTGTTTGAGAGAATTAGCATTACTTAGTTCATCTTCAAGTGATACATTACTCCGTTAGTGCAAGTAAGTGTTTACTAACGGAAAATTCTCTACTTAAAGTGTTGAGCGTTGCGATTTTACACTTTAATCAATATCATCAATCATTTGTGTCCTTTCTTCTTTATATTCATTGATTGTACTTCTTTGGCATCAGTAGTTTGAGTGACGGCTTCAGTAAATGTTTAAGCGAAAACTTTGTTTGAGTAGACCTGGAAACAATATTTTTACATCCCTAGGTCATTCCGTGCTCTCCGTAGTTTTCAAATTTAATATTGTTGCATTTAAAGATTCAACTTCAATTTTAGTATTTTTAAGTAAAACATTTTGCTCGTATTCCTTTTGTGCGTAACGATTGCTCCATGGCAAGGCTTTCTTCTAAATTGTTATCAATTTGTGATTGTAAACATTCAATTTTATTTATCAATGCGACTATTTCTAAGCCGTGTCTTTCAATTATTTTATTTAGTTCTGAAATTTGGTTATTATTCCAGTTACTAATGCATCAATGTCAGGTTCGCTCATTTTTTGCTCCTTGTTCGTACTTTCCTCATTTAGCAATTATTTACAAATTAATAATTTAAAACACTATTAAATGCAATTACACAACACACTCTTATCGAACACGGAATCCATGACTGTGACTGAAGGAGCTTGGATAATTCAAGTAGCCCGTCCTTCCCCTTGGAGAGGAAATAAAACACGTTGCTCTTTCCTTTCTTTCTATGTTGAAACACAGCAAGAATTGATTATATTTCGAATGATGCCTGGTGTGTATATATGGGTGTAATTTTAAGGGTTCCATTTTGAATCTCAAAGAAACTTATTAATTTCAGTTGGCTGTCAAATGTTTAGTATGAATTAATGAATAATACAGAAATTTATAGAAAGTTGACCTTGTCTGATATACTTACTGCACTGTTTTGATGTTTGTAGGAATATTCACATTGTAGTAGTCGTGTGGATTTGTGAAAAACTTCGACCACAATCTTAAAAAATATCTAAGTAGGTAATAACATCATATTAAACCATTGGTTATATGTCTAACTGTAGGGAGTAATAAAGGAGAGCACAACTCCCCTCTACTAAAGAGCTGTGAGCACTATCGACGTTAGGTTTAATCTAGTGAATACTTTTTTGGTGCCACAAGGTAGCCGTGTTTTATGTGGTGCATGGATAAATCTCACTAGGCGTCACATATTCTTATACAATAGGTATGTTTTCGCTGTGAAAAACCGAGGGGTACACGGTAAGACGTAATGTAGCTCAAATAACACTTCGAAAAGCGCTGTAAAGTAAAACTAGTTTGTTAATGAATGTTGAAAGACCCCACTGCATCTGGATTTATCGATAAGTCTTAAATGACTGCAAAAAAGAAGACAATAGCCCACTCGGTAGATAACTAACTTAATTCTCACTATAGAAAGTTGTAAAGTTCACTTTAACTTTGAAAAAGAATGTCTGAATGAACTCAGAAGATTTCATTGTATCCAAAGTAATAAACGATTCTTCACTGCATAAATTTTAGAAGACCAAAACTTAAAATATTTCCAACGCTGCTAAGTGGTTGCTTCAATAACAAATCAATACATAAATAAACTATGGTACAAAATTCTGGAAGGTACTATAACGCACTCGTATGTACGCAATACACTCTTGTTCAATAAGCAAAACCAATTTAATTGCTTTACAAACCAGCTACTATAAAGTGCTTATAATTTGCGATACGTAAAACGTAGTATAACAAATACGGCAATTAAATTACTACACAACCGAAAATTGTTTCCAAATAACTGTGAGTAATTAGTAAACAATAATTGATTTAATGTCATCTCTCTGTACGTTAAATATATCGCATAAAAACAAAACACGATGGCGTAACTTTGTATGAACTCCAAGTAATTTTTTTAATAGATAAGATTATAATAATAATAATAATAGTAACATGTTTTTCGGTGTTCTACATAATTGTTTTGTTCGGAAATTTCTGTGGGACAAATTGTGGCTCTTCGTCTAATTAAGTAAGGAGTTTGAGGCCCGTGGTCTACACCTACAACTGGGAAAAGGAGAATGCTTGAGTTGTGCGTTTTTCAACCTGTAAGTAGGAGTAGGTTAAAGTGTACTGGTCGTATAGTTGAATTGGGGAGACTAATTTTTTTTGTACGAAACTAGAAGGATTCTCAGGTGAAGGTCTTGAATGGGAAAGGATTTTGTGTTATAAAAGGTTCTGTGGCTGATTTTTATAGAAATGAAGAGGTGTGGCGGAGGGACGCTTTAAAAGTTGGATTAGTAGTAGTTGGAAACAGAGGGATTGATGTGCAGTTGGCGGATTATAGCTGCGGTGATAGGACAATTCCTTTGTGATAAGTAACTGGAATATTTCAATGGCGGCGGCTCCTTTTGTTGTAATGCGCAACACGAAACTTACCAGTTCAGTAGCCGCTTCAATTAATTTTAAACAGCAGTGCACAGTACACAGACGAATGTCTTCAGATATTAAAGTGCTCAAATCTGCAGTACCTTCCCTGTACAACGAAATTATCACTTCAACTTTAATTTGAACGCTTAGGTCACTATGTACAGAGCCATCGTCCTTTACCAAAATTTTTCCTGTCTTAATCTAATTTCCCAGAAACCAACAAATAATAAATTTTATAATCCCCTGCGACGTTAATTTCAAAAGCATCGAAAGTTTTCCTACGTCAGAGTCCCCTCCGGACTTTCCGGGAATCCTGACGTGAAGACCCCTGCACGGAAGACCTACCCGCCTACCGCGGATTCTCTATAAAACCGCGAGACGCGCTACCGTACTGAATGCTTGTGTGTCGGGCCTTTGCCGCGACAACTTGCTACTCGTGCGCTGATTGGTTCATAGTCTATTCCTGCTTGTGCGTCGGGCTGTTGCGCTGACCGCTTGCTCTTAGATCCGTTCCGCCCGACACTACCTGTTCGTCGATCCATTCCGCAGAATAAAGACAATTCAGAATCCTGACCAGAAGTCTGATCGCATACCGTGATAAATTCTGAAAAGCCTGACCAAAATCCTGATCGCTTACCGCGGTAAATCAACAAAATACAGAAGCCCGATCTCGCGCCTGCCGCCCTTAATCGCGTTACCTAGTCCCACCGATCTGTAGACCACCGCGTTCGACAAAATATTCATCTTTTGACGTCGTGCATCCTTTGTCAAGATACCTCGAGAATCATCTCCACATAACCGAGCTGCTGGTTGATGTACTCTGATGGTAAAAGCACGTAAGTTTAATTGCACAATATTACACAATACACTGAAAGGACAGTATTACGCCGGGATTTGACGCCCGTAGTCATCGTTCACTTACTCCGTTGGGAAGAAAAGTCGTCGCATAAATTCCACCAACCTCCAGAAGGCTCCTTTCTACATCACACAAGGGGTTAGCCCCACATTCTTATAAAGGGTCCTTCACCAAACGTAACCAAATAAGCAATAAAAACAAGAAGCGACCGCAGCCTACAGATAACATTAATACCAGATGCCGTTTAAAGATCACCTAAGTGATCCTCCAGCTTTAGAAAGAAGAAACCGTTGCGCGAACGTACCTGTATCGCGAGTTAGTTTTCCCGCACCTGCAAACAACAAACTAATCCGTTTCGGAGTTATAGTCCTTACTTAGAATTTTAGAATAACAAGTAGTAGCATTTAATTTTTCACTTAATTCTCAAACACGGTGACGCGGACAAAAAATCTCAGGACAAAACAGTTCCGACAAAATAGTCCAAATACAAAACAGATCCCGTCAAAATCGCCCATCAGAATAGCCTAAGCCAATATAGCCCGCTTGAAAATATCCAGTAAAATATTGTCAAACTTTTCGAGAAAGTTTCAACATAATTTTCTGATAATCTGTACAATAGATAATACATTAATTGCACATTAACGAATTGTCGCTTTCGCAAATGATAATCATATTTCACATTAATCAATAATTAGGGATAAATGAATTCCATATCTTGCTATATTTCACAATTAATTGTCGATTTCTATAAATTATGTTTCATATCCTCAATAACATGTATGTATTATGAGAGATAACGGAATTACGTATCATACTGTATTGCATATTGTCACTTTTAAAACTTCTTATAAGCAGAAGTCAATTAGTTCAGGTGATTTTGAGATGGGCTATATTGGGAGAGGCTATTTTGTCTGGTCTATTCTGACGCAGGCTATATTGACACAGACTGTTTTGTCGGGGTTATTATAGCGGGGCGATTTTGACGTAGGTTTCGGCTTAGGGCTGTTTTGTGGGGCTATTTTGATGGGGCGGTTTTAGCGTAGGCTATTTGAACGGGCACGACAACTTTTTTCTTATTTCTTGAACAGCATGTAAATACGTAATATTCTACCCAAAAAAATTGCTGTACTACATTTTGTTTCATATTTGGTTTCTAAGACAATTCTGTCCGTTATCTTCTGTGACACACAAATATCTTAATACCATGGGATACCGAATAAAGTTTTATTTCTTACTTGGAAACTGTAATTAGTATCAGGTAACCAAATAAGTCCGTGCAGTTTTTTATTGTAAAATAAAAATATTCTATTACAAATCATAATACATCATTACCCATCGAAGTAACCTCCATCACAATTAACGACGTTTTGCCAACATAACACCAATTTCTGTAAGATTCTATGGATTTTGAATAAAAAAATTGACAGACCGCATAAATAACATCAAGTCTTGTTTTGAAGTGTCTATGTCTGATTCAGTTGTCAAGAGACAAAAAAGGGTGGTAATCACTTGGTGAAACGGCAGGAGAATATGAAGGGTGGGTTTAATGTTTCCCAGCAAAGTTCCGAAATTTTTTCCCGAGTTAATCTTGCGGTATGCGGTCTGGCGTTATCTTGTAAGAATAGCACTTTCTTCCGATAGACAAAGAATAGCAGTGATGCCTTTCGAGAAAACGGCAAGACCACTTAATTTACTATCGTTTGCATAAAACTTGTACCTGACACCAATACTGCTTAATTTTAATTTTTGTAAATAAAGCTCTGTATAAGGTACTAAATTGTACTTCACGTTTACAATATTTGTTTTACTTTTACTTAAATATATTGTGCAATAATAACTTTTCAATAATCTTTTAAATATTTACAAATAAATTGCATGCTTTTTCGAATCATGTATCAAAAGTATAATAATGAATATTATTATTAATTATTAACATTATGAGAAAACAAAACAAAAATGCATGCTCAATTTAATATAAAACACTCTGGCTCTACATTTACTTCAAATTATTTAATCAATAAAAAAAGCAGCTAATTATTTCTGATGTTAAAAATGCGAACCGCCATTTCTTAAACACTTACGCACTCTTTTTCTCATTTGGCTCGTAGTGGCGCCTAGCTTCATTTCTTCCGTCAGTATTCTTCCTGCTTCATTAATTCTCTTAATAAGTTGGTCGCGATTAACTATTTCGACAGCATAAACAAGGTCTTTTATTCGTCCCCAGACATGAAAATCGACAGGAGTCAGGTCTGGAGACCTTGCTGGTCCATTTCTTCCGATTTAACGATTAGGAAACTTTTTCGTCTAGGAATTCCCTTACGGTTAGGCGATTATGAGCAGGATATCCGTCATTTTGGAATACCATGGATCTCCTTACATTAAGAGGTATTTCGTCCAAGATATTTGGTATCTCATTGGGCAAAAACTCTAAATAGTTGCTTCCATTTAGATTGTCCGGAAGATAGTATGGGCCAATAAATGTTCTGCCGATGACTGCTGCCCATATATTTACGCTAAGTTTATGTTGAAATGATGTCTGTTTTTTCATATGAGGATTTTCATCAGCATCAGACCAGTAATGTAAATTATGGAAGTTCGTAATCCCTCCTATTGAAAATGTTGACTTATCTGTCCATAAAATACTTTTTAGAAAGAGCGGATCTTCCACGTCAACATGTAATGAAAAACGGCTGTTAAGATCACTCTCTTCAAGGCCTTGAACGCGAGTAAAGTGAAAAGGATGTTTATTGTTGCTTTTCAGAATAGACCATACTTTCCATATGCATTCATTATATTCTACAGCTACTTTTCTTATGCTTGTGGTAGGATCCGCTCTAAAGGCCTCCAAAATTTTTTCATCCACTTCAGGACCATAACGAACAATCTGTGCCCGTTCTGGATATTTGCGAAGGTTCCCAGTTTCACTTAAACGACGATATCTGTTTATGAAAAATTGTACATTTGGAGTTCTTCTAGCAGAAAATCGATCTCAGTAGACGTTGAGCTGCTGCTGCATTACCGTCGTCTCTTCCATACATGAAGATAATATTAGCGTATTCAGAATTGGAAAAAATGGCCATGATATTAGCATTCAGTAATTTACAAAGTTACAAGAAATGCAGTTTCAATGATAAAACTGTCAAACTGGTTAATTTGGTGTCAAGACCTACTTGCTTTTTGGGATACGACTTAATTGTATACTGACGTAAATTTTACTCCTACGCAATATTATATTTTTTTTTTTTGTTCATAATAATAATTGTAATTATTTTATGCTTTTGTCATATGATTCGAAAGAACGGATACTTCTATAGAAAAATTTGGAAATAAATGACTCTAAATATTGAAATGGCTTGTTCATTATTTAGCTAAGTTTTAGTTGGAGCATCGCTGTTTCTGTTGTGCAAAATTGTGTAGGAAAATTTTAGGTTAACAACCATTCTTTGAGTGTAGGTCAATAAACCCAATTTAGATTGTTTAAAAAATATTATGCCAGTTTAAGTGCTAAAAAATATGGATTTTCTTCAAAAACACAAACTTATCGATATCTGAAAATCTCTTTGTATAGGTGTAGATATGGTGATATAGGTTCGGAATGGCCTTACCTACCTCCCCTTTAAAACTTTCTATCTATGTGCCAAACACCCTGTATAGATTTCAAAATTATTATTAATTTTATTAAATACATAAATAAAAAATTTACCTCGAGTAGGATTTGAACCTACGACCTGTACTTTGCTAGAGTACCGCGCTAACCAACTGCGCCATCAAGGTTCAAGCCCCATTATATTTAGAATTTACATCAGTTCTACATACATAATGGCGCAGTTGGATAGCGCGGTACCAACTTCAGGAGTTTCAGATTAATGCCACCTATTCTAGTTGCATTTGATTTAACTTTACTGATAATGTTACACATGTCATTCCCTGTTACCTGGTTAAAGTCAAACTGCCATGAGCAGTTTGTTGCAGTAAACTAATGTGCATTGCGACACTAATTATTACCAGTCTGTATGTCTGTGTGCCTGTGAGTCTGTGTGTCTGTGGGTGTGTGTCTGTGTGTCTGTGTGTCTGTGTGTCTGTGTGTCTGTGTGTCTGTGTGTCTGTGTGTCTGTGTGTCTGAGTGCCTGTGTGTCTGTGTGTCTGTGTGTCTGTGTGTCTGTGTGTCTGTGTGTCTGTGTGTCTGTGTGTCTGTGTGTCTGTGTGTCTGTGTGTCTGTGTGTCTGTGTGTCTGTGTGTCTGTGTGTCTGTGTGTCTGTGTGTGTGTGTGCTGTGTGTCTGTGTGCTGTGTGCTGTGTGTCTGTGTGTCTGTGTGTCTGTGTGTCTGTGTGTCTGTGTGTCTGTGTGTCTGTGTGTCTGTGTGTCTGTGTGTCTGTGTGTCTGTGTGTCTGTGTGTCTGTGTGTCTGTGTGTCTGTGTGTCTGTGTGTCTTGTGTGTCTGTGTGTCTGTGTGTCTGTGTGTCTGTGTGTCTGTGTGTCTGTGTGTCTGTGTGTCTGTGTGTCTGTGTGTCTGTGTGTCTGTGTGTCTGTGTGTCTGTGTGTCTGTGTGTCTGTGTGTCTGTGTGTCTGTGTGTCTGTGTGTCTGTGTGTCTGTGTATCTGTGTGTCTGTGTGTCTGTGTGTCTGTGTGTCTGTGTGTCTGAGTGTCTGTCTGTGTCTGTGTGTCTGTGTGTCTGTGTGTCTGTGTGTCTGTGTGTCTGTGTGTCTGTGTGTCTGTGTGTCTGTGTGTCTGTGTGTCTGTGTGTCTGTGTGTCGTGTGTCTGTGTGTCTGTGTGTCTGTGTGTCTGTGTGTCTGTGTGTCTGTGTGTCTGTGTGTCTGTGTGTCTGTGTGTCTGTGTGTCTGTGTGTCTGTGTGTCTGTGTGTCTGTGTGTCTGTGTGTCTGTGTCTGTGTGTCTGTGTGTCTGTGTGTCTGTGTGTCTGTGTGTCTGTGTGTCTGTGTGTCTGTGTGTCTGTGTGTCTGTGTGTCTATGTGTCCGTGTGTCTGTGTGGCTGTGTGTCTGTGTGGCTGTGTGTCTGTGTGTCTGTGTCTGTGTGTCTGTGTGTCTGTGTGTTTGTGTGTCTGTGTGTCTGTGTGTCTGTGTGTCTGTGTGTCTGTGTCTGTGTGTCTTTGTGTCTGTGTGTCTGTGTGTCTGTGTGTGTGTGTGTGTGTGTGTGTGTGCGCGCGCGCGGGCGTGTGTACGGGCGTGCGTACGTTCGTGCGTGCATGCGTGCGTACGTGTGTGTGCGGTTGGGTGGGTTGATAGGTGCGTGGGTGGGTTGATAGGTGGATGGTTGGATGTGCGTGTATGTGGACGCGTGTGAGCATGCGGTTGTGTTTGTGTGTGTGTGTGTGTGTGTGTGCGGGTACCCTGGTGTGCTGGTTTGCGGGTATGCTGGTGTGCGGGTTTGAGGTTATGCGGGTGTGCGGGTATACTGGTGTACGGGTTTGCAGGTGTGCTTGTTCGTGTGTGAGCGTGCGTTGGTGTGTGTGTAGGGGGGAGTTATTATTGTACTATCGCCAAAGCTAACTGGATTCACGATTTGCATACACAAATAATTCAATATGTAGGAAAGCATTAGAGATAAATCGTAACTAGTAAATATAATAAACCATTAGTAATATTCGGGCTGATAGCTAAATGCAACATATTTATAGTAAGTACTTCTCATTTTTGTAAAATGTATTTGCTTAAAACAAAGGCATTAATTTAATTGGATCTGTGTTTAAAAATTTTGTATTAATATTTTGGATAGAGGAACTTATTACGATAAAATAACATTAAATTCTTTGACCATATACAATGTTTACTATGGTTCATATGAGTGGTTTGTGGTCCAAGGATTTAAAAATGGCGGGGTTTCAGCTTCAAAACAGTTGAAAATATTTGGAAAAATGTAACTTATAGTGGAACTGGCTATCGCATTACTTATAAATAATACAGTTCAATAAAATTTCTAGAGCAAGTCACGTATTTAGTGTGGCAGAAAACAAGAAAATATTATTTTCAAACTAGTTATAGTTGTGTTGGTAAACCTGCTAGTGCCAGATAACGCGTGATCAGTGTACATACTACTTTTATTACGAAACTTTATGATATTACATTGAAATAACTTAATAGACCACGTTTTCTACAAAATTTCACAGATTACTGTCACGTAAGGAAGATTGACCTAAAATTTACCTTATTAAACTCAGGGCTTATAATTTTTTTTTTTTTGAGAAAATGTTGAATATGTTATTGCAATGAGCGTTACTTTAGTAGCAAAACGTGGACAATATCCATAAAAGGGGTTAGTGAAGTGTAAATGGACAATGACTGTAATAACGAGGCGGTATAGGTAAAATCAATAGAACTTTATGTTAGTGGAATGTAAGTTTGTTACTTTTCTGGTGAAGACTGCGTACCACTTTAACACTCAAGCGTTTGTAAGTACTAATAAAGTAAGTAACAAGATTGAAGATATAAAGTATACTACTACTTCACTCATTTTTCTAAATATAACGATTATTACATCCGAATTTATTCTCTTCGAAAGCATTATCCTTAATGATTACCTTTGAATGTATAAATATATAGAGTAAATCTAACAACCTCAGCATCTATAACGTGCCTTAACTAAGATAAAAATCGTTTCTCTCTAAAAGCCTTTTAAACGTGTTATACAACGTGGGCTTTTATTTACAGCGTTCTTTATAATTTATGCTGGATTTTCCATTTCAAGAAAAACGTACCACGTTACAAATTTAAGATTTTATGGGAGTTTTCAAGTATTCTCTATATTCCATCAAATTGACCAAATTAAAAGGAATGGTAAAGCATGAATTTTATGCTATAGCAGCAGTTACAGATATAAATATAATACATTTGCATTTAATCGGATGTAACTGTATTTCAGTTGTTAATGTGAGTTAACTTTATCAAGTACTTCAATTTTGTGGAGTAAATAGGTCATTTCCTGTTTAATAAAATTTTTAATCTCGTGCTATGCATTATCACCTGTTTTGTGGATGAAAGCACCTAGTTTCATTACTTGACTTAATACAGTTGTCCATTACTAAATTTAAGGATTGTAAAAGTTTTTCTTTCCACTTCTACTTCTATTTAGTTTTGCTATAGTATTATGCTTGTCCATATTTTATATTTAATAGTAAATAAATATTTTCAACGAAATAATAGGTCATGTAATGATATCGTGCTTGGAATGGAATGCCTTCAAATGAAGTCCATATGGTATTTATTGACTTTGACATTTGACCTAGTAGGAGTCACCTAATCGAAATCAAATTAGAAGTGTGATTTCAATATTATAAAATCAGATTTTATTGAATTATTATTTCCAACTAATGAAAAGTGCACTACACGCACACACAAAATTGAACATATCGTATTAAGAAGGATGCAATCATTTTTTAATCACAATGTAAGAAAATTGCCTTGTGTGTGTATATATATATATATATATATATATATGTGTGTGTGTGTGTGTGTGTGTGTGTGTGTGTGTGTGTGTGTGTGTGTGTGTGTGTGTGTGTGTGTGAGTGTGTGTGTGTGTGTGTGTGTGTGTGTGTGTGTGTGTGTGTGTGTATGTGTTGTGTGTGTGTGTGTGTGTGTGTGTGTGTGTGTGTGTGTGTGTGTGTGTGTGTGTGTGTGTGTGTGTGTGTGTGTCTGAGTGTGTCTGTGTGTGTATTTGTGTGTGTGTGTGTGTGTGTGTGTGTGTGTGAGGTGTACTTGGCTTTTGAGCTAACAGATAATTTAGATGTATGTGTGTGTGTGTGTGTGTGTGTGTGTGTGTGTGTGTGTGTGTGTGTGTGTGTGTGTGTGTGTGTGTGTGTGTGTGTGTGTGTGTGTGTGTGTGTGTGTGTGTGTGTGTGTGTGTGTGTGTGTGTGTGTGTGTGTGTGTGTGAGGTGTACTTGGCTTTTGAGCTAACAGATAATTTAGATGTATACATTTCAATTGCTGTTAAATCAAATATTTTGAATTTCCGAGGGTCTACCATTTTATGGTTTTATTTCGATAAGTTTTCCAAGTTACGTTATAAATGTTATCCATTAACAGGTGTGAATTTAGACAAGCGCAATTATTGCTAAGAAACTATACAAATTTGAAGAATGATTGTAAATTGACAAAATCTGGCGTTTCTCCAAGGCAACTTGGAATATATTTTTTTAATAATTGTGGACCTCAACAGGCTAAATTTGGCCTAACGTGCTAAAACAACTCATGAACCCTTAGGAGTATGGGTAAAGGGATATTGAATTGCACTATAAATTTTGGACTTTCAATCCGGTAGGGAGACAGCGAGGGCCAGAAGGAAGGATAAGGATGAGCATAAATTAAGAATGAAGGAAAGGTGACCGGGAGCCCTTACCGAGCTCACAAAATCGAATACACAATATTAAGGAACTCATGGTAAGGGTGGTGGTACCTCCGCGGTTGGCATGGGGTACAAATGCCTCCCACCTTTGGATATCATCAAGCAGGAAGATAACAATGTCATAGTCACTTCTTACTTAGTCCGACTACTCCAGAAGGGATTGAAAATATAATATGTAAACTAAAAAAGACTTGCAATGTATATTGTGAATTAGATTATATAATAATTTAGTGCAATACATACGTTATATTGATAGCGATCTGAGACCAAAGAAAACTTCTCTTCATGAATTCCTAGAAGGATCAGACGTAATTAATAATTTTGCATTACGCATTTTATCTTGTGTTTGTCAAAATGTTCAGCATTTTATGCTCGTTCTTATACACTTTCCTTCTGTAAATTTCTTTAGTCACATATGTCACTTATGGCATTGTGCAGTTTTAGTCTGTTTTTATGGTGTACAGTTATATAATTTGTGATATTTCGGGGTTGGGTGGCCGTATAGGAATTGGATAATTAATAAACGTATACATTTATATAAACTGTGATGTTTTACTGTTTCAGTACCACTGGTAAAATGAAATAAAATGATTTGATGTCATTGAACTCAGAATTTTTTGTAACGTACCGTAATTTAACACGTTGACTGTGTTACAGGGCATATATATCCCAGTTGAATTGTACTGGTGTACATACGTAATTTTCTGTATTCCATCTGTATTTGCGCATGCTATTAAAATTAACAATTTCTAAATTTTGACAAACTATTTGCACTGTTAGGAATTTGGTGATTTCTACTATACCGTTAATTGGTTTGGGTCCTATATTCCCGTACCGCATATGAGATGAGTTTTCATTTCATCTGCATTACGAGGTCTAACATATACGAGGCAATAATGTCCCATATAGCACCCTGGCAGAATATTTTTAAAAATAAATTGACCTTCACATTGCGCATTCGTCAAAATAACGTGCTGCAACATTACAGTTGAATTGCATTTCTTTGTAACATTAGCTTATTAGCATTTTGCACGTTGTGTAAAAAATGGCACGCAGTAAAGTAATGGCAGATTTGGCTCTTGTCATGAATTATAGTGCTAGTGAGGAATTGGTTCAGATGATTCTCTAAACGATAAATCATACACCTTGCTCTTCTAGCGGAAGTAATTCTGTATGTGAGAGTGACAATGAAGAATTAGATTACACTCAAAGTGATTAAGAAGACAGTGTAGTTTCTGAACATTCTAATTTGTGACATGACGTGCAAGTGAACAAAACTTAACTTTTCCAACATTATGTGCAGAAGACAATGTTTTCAACATCCCTTCCACCTGCCAGCCACCATTAGACTATTTTTGTTTCCAACGATTGTAACAACCCATTTTGAATTGTATTAAAATATACCGTAATTTATGTTCTTCGTTCATTTAGTTGAAAATATAAGAAAAAAGTGTTTAATTATTGAATTATAAGTATGTGGTAGGCAACTTAATTTGCATTGTGTTGTAACTTAAATGAATATCTTTTTAGGGTTTTATAGTTCTATATCGTTGACTTAATTCTTTGCGCAAATTTTTTGGTGCACCGCTATATCACTAGATATTCAAAGCGTCCATTTTTTCACTTCTTGATTAATGTTGTATTGTTTAGCAAGCCTTTTTTGGGTTTCCACCTAAATTTTGTGAAAAGTGCCATTGATTTAATGGTAAGAGATATTTAACTCGTCATACTAAAAATTAAAACATTTGATCTTTGTAGGCACTTTGATTGACACTTTGATTTACACTTTTATTTTATTTTATTTTTTTGTACATTTAATTCCACTTTTTCTTTTTTTATTCAAAAAAATTTATAAGAAGTAAAATTCCATTTTGGTGGTTTACAACGTAAAGCATTGTTATTTCAAGATATTGCGCAATATTGGTGCAAAGATGACATCACTTTGGTTTGCATTTACGCATTTAATTTTATAATACCAGGGGTTTGCAAGAAGATGTATTATATTTAGTGATTTATAAGTTTACTGATTTCTTAGTATAAGGCTAATTTTAAGATATATTTTATATAACCCTAAATTTAACTGTTAATAAACATAGTCTGTATATTTTTTATTTTTTACATCTTGATAAAATTTTTATTGTAAACCTCGGTTTAGTTATTCCGAGCGTAATTAAAAAAAATAACTTGGCGTCCGATATCATTTTTATTAATGTTACAATGCAGCTTTTTCTATTGATGTTAAGTGGAAATAACAGCATAAATTTGTGGTAAGTAAGCAAAACAAAAGTTTGAATCGGCCTACGTTAATCTACTGACTGAGTCAAAGGCATTATTAAATGGTGAACGGGTTGTATCTCGAGTTAGTTGAACGTTCTGTTTTGAGAACATTTTAACAACCAATTTATTTATTATTAAATTTTACACTATTTACAACATTTCATTATAAGTGGCGATCTTCACACCTCATTATACGATATGATAGAGTTAATGGCCGAAGAAACATATAGATATGCTGAACAGATACTCGCTTCTATCATTAAACCCAAACCGAGAATGAAATCTTTGCGTCCTATTGACAGCCATGAAATCCAGAACTTTTTTGCCGTTATAATCCCTATGGGGATGATAAACGTTCCTGTCATAAATTCTTACTGGGGTAAACAGTCGTTGTACCACAACAAGTTTATATCTTCTTGTACACCCAGAAACAGGTTTTTATTAAATTTAAGATTTTGACCTAGCGTAATGGACATGTATGGTAACTGCATAACCCCCTCCAAAAGTTTGGTTATCGATCGTGGTGTGGACGTCTGGTAATAAAACAGTACATAAAAATTAAATCGCATAAATAGGGCGTAAAAAATTTATAAAATGTGTACCGATAAAGGACAAAGTCATACTGAATATATAGTAAATGCTCTAATGAGTAATTATTATGAATTAGGTCACACGCTGTATGTTGACAGGTTTTATCCCTAGTTGAATACTTGTTATCCAAAAAGACGCGACTGTGTGGAACTGTAAGAAAGAACAGGAAAAATCGTTCTACAGATGTCATATTTAAAAAAATGAATTTTATTTGGCAGAGAAAGAAATAACATAAAACTAATCAAATTGGTTGAAAAACGGCCTGTGCTTATGTTGAGTACATGTGAAGATCACGATACAACCTTAATTAATACTGGGAAAGTGAAAAGAGGATCACCTGTTTTCAAACTTTATACGTGTTGCACTACAATAACGCCAAGAAAAGAGGTGACATTAGCGATCAAATGGCTTCTTATCAAAGCCTTGTGAGAAAATCATTGAACTGGTTGAATCATTGTTCAATACTACCATTGTCAACAGCTGGATAATGTTTAATAGAGCAAGAAATTCAAATGAAAAAATCTATATTAAATTATACAGATTTTTTAGTCAAGTCGCTAGAATCAGTAGAAAAGGAAGAAGATATTCCTCGTCCCACAACCCTCAAGCGATACCATACCCTTACCATGCCAGGTCCGGACAAGAAGAAGCGCCGTAAATGTGTCGGGTGTTACCGCATTTTAAGAAAGTCCATGCCTAGCCACGAATCAAATAAGAAAGTGAAGAAGGTATACACTTTTTGTGAAGAGTGCGATAACAAACCAAATTATTGTCTTCAATGTTTCAATGAATGCCATTTGTCGTTCGTTTTGGATTTCGTATGCAAATAACAATAAATTTTTTTCATAAGAGCTTAAAATAAAATTTTCTAATAATAATTTTCATATCTAACTGAACGTCAAAAAGGGGTTGACGGAGGGATCGAATTAAACAAGTTATTTTTTTTGCATCATCACTCGTGTTATATTAAGCCAGTTTCATGGCTTTAACATGGATTCTATGATATTCCAAGTATTTTTTGCTAGTTTGAAGTTCCTCTCCTTTCTACGCCAAAAAATCAAATGATTCCCATCCTTCCTCTGTTAGTGATTGCGTGAGCATTCGTCTTAACAAATTTCGAAGATATTTCTTCCTTTGTATTACCCGGATACGTAGTTGGTGCTAGCTTCCATCGAATATCAGCACAAGGTGGAGGCGTACTGATACTTCTTAAAGAATATCTGAAGTTTGGCGTTACAGAGCATCCTAACTGTTGTGTTGATGAATCGTTTCCGGAAGCAGCTTGTTTATATAAACCACCACATACTCCACAAACGACCTTGATGGATAAATTAGAAAATATATTGAATAATTTTAAAGCTAATAAAAACAAGTATTAAGTAACTTTATATGTAATAACAATATGAAGTCCGAAGTAAAATACTTATTTTTCTCAAATAGTATGTCAAATGTTTTTTGAATACTCACGGATTCAAGGTGAATCCAAATCACTTATTGATTACATCTTCGCTAATATTAATTTAGAAAATGTTATTGACAATAAAACAGTTACAAACTTTGTTTCCGATCATAACGCACAGCTACTGACTGTTGTAATCCCTAATTATATTAGGTTCAATGCTAACGTACTTGAAACTACATTGATTAGGCCTATTACTGGAAAGGGTTGCATGTCCTTTCAGTGTGCTCTTGAAAATGCCGGCTTTACATACATTTTAGACAAATTTACTATTTATGATAAATTTATGTTTCACATTTTACCGCTTATTAAGGAATGATTTCCCTTTAAAGAACTTACGACAAGGAAATGCTGTGGTAAAATTGTTTGGTTCAACGCTCAATTGAAAGAAATGCGTAAACATTTCAAAAAACTACATAAACTTTGCACTTTCGTGGCTAATTCTGAATTTAGGTTTACGTATAATCAATTTCGATCTCAGTATCGATCTGGTCTAAAACATGTGAAAATAACTGCTAACGATGCAATTATATCTAACTGTAAAAATAAATCATGGAACGCCAATTCTAAACAAAAAACAAATATAGTAACAAATAAATTAACACCTGATCAATGGAGCTCACACTTTGTTAATATTCCTAGAGATATTGTACCGGGTGGCCAACTAAGAACGGCCGTCGGCCATATCTCAGGAATGGATTATAGCACAGGTTCGGGAAAAAAATGTTTATAACAAAAGTGGCCTCGAGAAACGCCTGTAATTTATTTTCAGAATTGTAGATCCACTGCTAGAGGCGTATTTGACAGTTAAAATTTTAAAAAGCAAAATTATTCAAAATTTACTCAATTAAGGGGCATATTAAATATTATAATCAGATTCCTCGACAAATTCTGCATATTTTTTATTTGACAAGTTTTAGTCTTATCTCTTCAAATAGGGGTGGCGGAGAGTGGGAACATTGTTACGAAAAAACGCCTTTTATTCAGGTTCTGCTTGACCGACTTTAATAAACTTGATGTTGTTTGAAAGAGCTTTTGTTAAACAATATAAAATTTGTAAATTTGAAACAATCTGGTTAATAACATAAATGCTAGAGGGCGCTGTTTAATATTTTTTTAATGTTATTTTAATATTTAATTTGTTACGAAAAAACCCCTTTAATTCAGGTTCTGCTTGACCGATTTTAATAAACTTGATGTTGTTTGAAAGAGCTTTTGTTAAAAAATAAAAAAATTGTAAATGTGAAGCAATCTGATTAATAATATAAATGCTAGAGGGCGCTGTTTAATATTTTTTTTAATATTGTGTTTTCTCTTTACAATTTTAAATGGAAGCATAACAATTTAAGTAGGTCTTTAAAAAGTAGACTAAATTAGTAATAAAACAGTGAAAACTGCAAGTCGATATCTTTTTCCTATCCTGAGATATCGTAAGAAACAGGTAAATGGCGGGAATTGTTCTTCCGTCTAGTAGGCTAGTTCGCGTTAACGGAAATTATTAAATTTATCCTGGATGAAAAGATCTTACATTGGTCTGTAGTAATTTAAACTGTTATCATGCTAATGTTATGGTTGACGCTAGATTACCTAAATGTAATGCTGTCGCTACTAACAATGAGAACAAATTGTAAAATAATAATTTGATAAATCTAACAATTAAAACCTTAAATAAATAACTACGTAATTAGTGTCGCCCTAGATGTTCGAAATGTCGTCCATCATTTTCAATGCATGAAATCAATCGCTGACGGGTGGAGAGAACAGCAGTTTCAATTTTTGCCCTTGAAATACTTCGTATTGTCTGTCGTATTCTTTCAATCATGTCAGCTCTTGTTGTGGGTCTATCGGCATAAACGAGGTCTTTTATTCGCCCCCACAAATAAAAATCTAAACAAGTTAGGTCTGGAGACCTTGGTGGCCAAATAAATAAATTTCCACGTCCTTTCAGGGTTTGATTGATCTAAGGAATTCCGAACATCTCTAGAATAATGTGCCGGGCACCCATCATGTTGCAAGAACATGTCACGACGAATGACTAAGGGTGCGTCTTCTAAAAGAAGTGGCAATTCGTTGCTTAAAAAATCTAAATATCTTTCTCCATTAACAGTCTCATTAAAAAAAAGGCCCAATTATTTCTCCACCTAAAATCCCGCACCACACATTTACAGACCAACGATCCTCCTCCTGCATCCAGTGGGGATTCGTTTCAGACCAGCAGTGCATATTACGTCGATGTAGACTACCATCACTATGAAAAGTAGCCTCATCTGTCCACATAATTCGTGAAAGTATTTCAGGATCACCGTGTATCATATTTGAGAGCCAGTTGCATAAATCCAACCTGGTATCGAAATCTTGAGCATTCAAACTATGGTGTAGGACCATGTGATATGAGTGCAATCTAAAATAGTATATATTATAAAGTAATCAGATCAATAAGACACATTGAAGTCCTTCGTTGTTAGTAAACGAAAAAGGACTTTAAATGCATTAACTCTCGTAATGTTATTACGAGCGGCAACCATAACATTAGTATGATAACAGTTTAAATTACTGCAGGCTAAATTTAATAATTCCCGTTAACGTGAGCTAGCCTACTAGACGTTGGAAGAACAATTCCCGCCATTTACCTGTTTCTTACGATATCTCAGGATAGGAAAAAGATATCGACTTGCAGTTTTCACTGTTTTATTGCTAATTTAGTCTACTTCTTAAAGACCTAAGTAGGTAAGATTGGAGACTTTTGGAACACACCACAATTCCAAGGTCCCACATTTCCAAGGTTGCCACAAAACCAAGGTCCCGCCGTACCAAGGTCAAAAAAGCGCAATGTGTGACCTAATTACATATCATTACCACAAAACCAAGGTCGCAAACCCCGCTTTCCTGTTCCACTACTACAAGGCCATCACTGTGACCTGCTTTAAAACCCCGCTTTCCTGTTCCACGATTACAAGGCTATCCGTGTGACCTAATTACACATCATTACCACAAAACCAAGGTCCCAAACCCCGCTTTCCTGTTCCACAACTACAAGGCCATCCGTGAGACCTTTCATCACCACAAACCACGCTTTCCTGTTCCACAATTACAAGAACATCCGTGTGACCTGGTTGCTACTCTATACCCCACTTGTATGTTTGTTGCTCACTTGTATGTTTTTTGCCCACTTGTATGCTTTTTTGCTCACCCTCACTTTTTACCAATATAAAAGAAAACGATATGTTAATATATTTAATTCATGTAGAAAGAAAGACGTGTACAAATTATGTATAGAAATAAAGACATGTACAAATTATATTAGAAAAATGTATTACTCAGTTATATGATTTGCTTTAGGAATAAAACAGTTTGATTTGGTACAATTGCAGAAGCTCCTCTCCACTTCCGTTTCATTACATCTGCGTGTACGCGGTCTGTAACGGAGTGACATCTGGCTGCCATCGATTTCTTCTACTGCAAAAGAAATTAAAAAAATTAGATGTACATGATAAGTGTGAAAAAAAAATGTTTGTGAGTAGGGAATAAAAGGTGAAATGTGATCTTGTTACATAAAAGGTGGTAGAAAGATTGTTGATTTATTATTCAGGAAATAGCAATAAATAATAATTAAAATGCTAAGATCGAGGAAGTTTTGAAAAGTAATATTTCTGTATAACATGTAAAAAATTTGGAATAAAAACAATGGGATAAAAAACTAGTTAATTAAGTTATAAAACGATAAATAGTAGGCTAATTAATCATGTGTCTATAAAAAAGCATAATAAGTAAATATTAAAAACGCGTTTTGTTTGAAATCTATAAACACTTACACGAATTTATATTATGAAGCGGTCAGTGATGTTTACAAGAAAAAAAATGAATAAGTTGTTTACCTACTCCCTGTAGCAATAAAAATAATCCTGCATTCCTGTATAGGATGATCTGTAAAAAGAAAGAAGCAATTATTAAAACTATCTACATAATAATAGAAAAGATCTATGGAGGCATTACTGTTTAAATAATGTATACATAAAACATTTTTTTCTATTAATTCTTTAAGAAAACGATTTTTTTTTCATTAAAAATATTACTAAAGTGATAAGTTGAAAAACACAAAAGACAGGAGGCTTTTTTTTTCAAAATTATAGCAAAAACAGTTTGTTATTAGACAAGATTGTTAACCAGATTATATATGAAAAAAAAAACTAGTTCTGGGTGTAATACACGTTAAACAGATTGAAATAGAAAAAATGCACATATACTTACGTAAAAAAAGACAATGTTTATTCCAACTTCAAAAAATATTAGAAAAACCAGTAAAGCACTTCACACAAATTTTAACATTACTGGTAAAATATATCACAGTTGCTGGCGAAAAGGAAGTAAACAAAGTACGTCACGCATTGTATTTATATAAGAGTGCATCTCTTGTAAGTGCAATCTGCTTTACGTAATTTACATAATACAATGTAATGTAAAGTAATATTAACCTTCACTAAAACCTTACCATATATGGGAATGTGCTACATTTGTTTTCAATTTATGCATTCTTAACCTTCGCATTGTGTATATAAACAAATCAGTTTTGCTATGAAGATACAGTATTTGAAAGAAAGTTTTCAATAAGCAACATATCGAGATGGTAAGATCTTTTTTTATATTATTATTAGTATGGATGTTTTTTTTTTTGTAATGTGATCTTACTGTGTATGTACATGTTTTTCTAATTGAAAAAATTCTATGAACGCGATAAGACTAGTTTTACTTATTTAATATTCAGATAGAATTGCGTTTTGATCACTGTTGTTTAATTATGGATAAACGTTAACGATTTTTTTCAAATCTAGTTTAAAGTTTTTATAATCAAATTTGCTTAAAGCCGTTTTACATAGAAATCCTTTATGCTAAATATTTTCTAAATACCTAATAAATTGTAAAATTTGTAAAGTGTTATATATAAATTTTATATTTGAAGTCCCATATAAATAAACTTTTAATTTTTATATGTAGTTGTTGTAATTATAACTTTCACATTGTAAGACGGGTCGTAAAGCAGCTATACAGATTTCTTTCTACGTTCTCTCATTACTTACTTATTTTCAGTAAAGAATTTTTTGATAAAAATCCAAGATGCGATCGTTTTTCCTTAAAAGCGTCGTATCTCGGGAGCCAGTCGACCGATTCGGACGGGGGTGCGTGCGCCGGAGACGTCTCGGAAAGACGAATTTTTCGAAACCACCCTCATCGTAGCTCGAAAATGGCCGGAGCGAAGTATGGCATGGCGGTACTCAAACATCGTCCCCCGACGGCGTGCGTCGTTTGCACCTGGTCCCCCCCTCCTTGGACCCCCCTAACGGAGATAGCTCGTATCTCGAAAACGGTCGGAGCAAAGTATGCCTTGTCGGTACTGAAACATCGTATCCCGACGGCGTGCGTCGTTTGCACCTGCCCCCCCTCCTTGGACCCCCCTAACGGAGATAGCTCATAACTCGGAAACGGTCGGAGCAAAGTATCCCTTGGCGGTACTCAAACATCGTCCCCCGACGGCGTGCGTCGTTTGCACCTGGTCCCCTCCTCGGACCCCCCTAACGGAGATAGCTCATAACTCGGAAACGGTCGGAGCAAAGTATCCCTTGGCGGTACTCAAACATCGTATCCCGACGGCGTGCGTCGTTTGCACCTGGTCCCCCCTCCTCGGGTGTGCTTATGCACACTAAACACTACGTTTTATAGTTTTTTACTTTTTTATTTTTTTATTTTTTTATTTTATTTTTTTATTTTTTTATTTTATTTTTTTATTTTTTTATTTTATTTTTTTATTTTTCTTTTATTTTTTTAATATATTTTTTTGTCACGCATGCAGGTGTGCTTATGAACACTGAATACAATACGTTTACTTTTACGTTTATGTTTGTTTCAAATGGTTATATACGGAATGTATAAGGTTGAAGAAACATACTTACGGTCACCTTATGTTCTAAATAAGAACTCCCAAAACAATGCATATATATATATATATATATATATATATATATATATATATATATATATATATATATATATATATATATAAGTTCTAGTGCTACCAGTTAGTCTCTAACTTTGTAATTGCACGCTTTCAGAGTTCTACTACTTCAAACCATCAAACCAACTTGTCTGCAATGCAGAGTAAGTAGATTTTCTCTCCCGGAACATATTCAATGGAATATTTTGTCTTCAATGTTATTTCAGGTGTAATTAATCGATTCCGTTGTGAATGCATGAAAGATTTCTCTCGAAAGGATTCCTTACTGAGACATCAGAAAACAACATGCTGGATGTCAGTATCTACCCCACCATCTGCCATGCAGGAGGTTTCATTGCAAAACCAAACCACAGAGAGCAATGTGGTGCAAGGAATCACTTCCGCGATAAAAAAGCAGTACATAGACATGTTACTGATTCCTTTGCGCAACCAGGACCATGTGGGGTAAACAACGCGAAGGATAATGCGAAACCTGGAGCATTAGGGTTGAGCAACTCAAGGAAGCGGAAGTCAGATTAATGCGATGAACCGGAACAACCTAAAAAAATTGGTGAGAGTGTGCACTGCACTGATTGTTCAATGGATATACCTCGGTATGCGTTCCAAGGACACCTCAGAAGCAATAGGCATAAAGCAAATGTATGTTTGGTTGTCGATACTGGGGTTGAAGTGATTCGAAATGCGTTTAAACAACGTATTGTGTCGTACCGATTGTCTCCATGCAATACGCATACTTTTTTAACAGTAGGGAAAGCACAGAACTAAAATCCTTTCAGACTAAGTATGACATTCTAAGTATTGGGACGGTGTTAGAAGAGTATTTCCAAAGACTAAGTGAAATATTGGATGAAAAGCAATCTGAATTTCAGCATAAAGATTCTGGTAAGTGTGAGTAATGGTGTAATCGATTAGTAACACCTGTTGTAGGATGGTTCCTGGTGCAATTCGTATATATAGAGGTCAACCTGTTGAAATGTGCGCCCACCACGGGTTCAGCATATATGGCTGTCCCCGCTGAAATCGCACATAAACACGCCATAGTCAATGTAAGAAATAATGACAATTACTGCTTTGCATGGGCTGTTGTATCGGCACTAGTGACACCAAAGGGTCTACCACAACGGACGTCTTACCCTCATTTTCAAACGTTATTCAACTGGAATGGTGTATAGTTCCCTATTAAGCTGACTAATATTGCAACGTTTGAGAGCAATAACAACATTTCCATCAATGTTTATGGGTTAGACGATACGTATCGTGATGGTCAGCGTGTCACAGAGGTAGTGGGGCCTCTGTATTATACCAAAGCCAAACAGGCAGTCCACGTTAATTTATTATTATTAGTCAGTAACCAAACAGATAATCAGCATTATGTATGGATAAAAAATTTTTCTCGTTTACTTAGCAACCAAATAACTCGGCGGAACGGTGCAATGTATTTTTGTGATGCATGCTTGTATTACTTTAGATCCGAGGAGCAATTAACCCGACACGTGTCACACGACTGTAACTTCGTATATTCAAAATCACCGGGCGTGAAACAAAAAAAAGACATAACCGGGGAATTCTACGCGGAAAATATACTCGCGTTTCGGAACTATCAGAAACAAATGGTTCTACCATTCGTAATATATGCAGATTTTGAAGCGCTCTTAGTACCAGTAGATACGGCTGAACCAGATCCCGAAAAACCGTTCATGATAAAAACGTGTAAACACGAACCATACTCGTTTAGTTATTATATTAAGTGTAGTGTAAATGATGCGTGGTCTAAGTTAGAGCTGTATAGGGGGAGTAATGCAGGGGAGATATTTATAAGACGACTAGAAAGTGATGTAAAACGGATATATAATGAACATTTCAAAGCTATTGTTCCAATGACACCATTAACGGATGAACAGCAGGTTACGTATGAACGCAGTGTATGTTGTTACATATGCGGCATGCACTTTAAGGGCGATCCGACAAATCCGAAAGTACGAGATCACTGTCACGTTACTGGCAAGTATCGTGGTGCAGCACATTCAACGTGTAACTTACACTATCAGGTACCTACATTTCTCCCCGTTTTTCTACATAATCTCACTGGTTATGATGTTCACCTGTTCATTAAACAGTTAGCGAGTGAAACGGAAGAAATTACCGTACTTCCGGTTAACAGTGAAAAATATATAACATTTGGTAAACACATTTTTGTTGATGAATATGTAAACAGTCATGGTATCAGAGAAAAGAAATACATTAATTTACGTTTCGTCGATAGTTGTAGATTCATGGCTGCATCCTTAGATACTCTATCTCAGAATTTAGCAGATGATCAATGTATGGAGGTACGGAAATATTTTAGTAATGACAGCGATTTCAACTTAGTGAGAAAGAAAGGTAGTTACCCTTATGCGTACGTAGACAGCTTTAGTAAATTGAACGACGTCACGGTGCCATCATATGACAAATTCTATGATAAAATGCGCGATGCAAATGTTTCCGATGACGAATACTATCGCGTTCTACTGGTATGGGATCACTTTAAGTGTAATACACTAGGTGATTATGCTGATATTTATTTAAAATCAGATGTGTAGTTATTGGCTGACGTGTTTGAAAACTTTAGGAGATTATGTATGGGTGTGTATGGGTTAGAACCTGCACAGCATGTCACTTTGCCTGGATTGGCGTGGGATGCCATGTTGAAATGTACGAAAGTAGAGCTAGAATTACTGACGGATATGGATATGTATCATTTTTTTAAACAAGGTATTCGGGGTGGAGTAAGTACTTGTATCAAGCGGAGAAGCATCGCTAATAACGAGTTTGTTCCAAACTATGATCCTAAACAACCGAAAGTGTTTTTACGATATTTAGATGCCACGAATTTATACGGATGGAGTATGAAGCAATACCTGCCCCACGATGGGTTTATGTGGTTACCTCAAGAGGAAACAGATCACTTTAACGTATTAAAGATTGATGATGACACCGATGTTGGATTTGTACTGGAAGTTGATATACATTATCCCCACCATCTGCATGACGAACACAACGATTATCCGTTTTGTCCTGAAATGATCTGCGCACCACATTCCCAGGAGGAGAAGTTAATCCCTAACCTGTGTGGTAAGACCAACTACGTTATACATTACCGCTATTTAAAACAATGTGTAGAGCATGGCTTAATTGTTACTCGTATTCATAGGGTTTTACGCTTTCGTCAGAGTCCGTGGCTAATACCATACGTAGACCTTAATACCGCTCTCCGCAGCACAGCACAGAACAAGTTCGAAAAGGATCTCTATAAAATTATGAATAATGGCGTGTTTGGTAAAACAATGGAAAATGTCGATAAACGAAGAGTTATTAAACTGTTAACACATTGGGAAAATAACGGTCGTCGGGTAGGTCTAGCACGGTACGTTGCAAAACCGCAATTTAAAAATTTTATTCAATTCACTGATAAATTGTTTGCGGCGGAATTGTCGAAACAGGTAGTTACGTACGACAAACCCGTCTATGTCGGATTCAGTATTTTAGATCTTTCCAAAATTATAATGTATCGGTTTTTTTATGATACCTTACGAGCTCATTATGGCAAGAATGTCACGTTGCTCTATACTGACACGGATTCTTTGATTGTTGAGATAGTAACTGATGATATGTATGCACACATGCGAAATAATTTAGACGAATATGATACTTCCAACTATCAAAATGAGTTGCATGGTATTCCTACGACTGCTTCCGTCGTTGGACGAATGAAAGATGAGTACGCAGGGAAAGCGATTCATTATTTTTATGGTGCTGGATCGAAGTCATACTGTCTGAAGCTTGCTGATAATGAAGTTGTTAAGAAAGCGAAAGGTGTTAAGAAAGTTGTTATTCAGAAAGTGTTGACGGAACTAGACCACAAAGCGGTTGCGGAGGGGTCTGATAAAACAGTAATGTGTAAAATGCTTGTGTTTCGATCAACCTTACATGATATATATACCGAAATGTTAAACAAAATTGCCTTTAGGTCCCAGGATGACAAACGATATCGACTACGTGATACGTGTTCCACATTGGCGTGGGGGCATTGGCGAATACCGGAATTGGAGAATGCTGATCCGTTGAGCGAACTATTGCAGGTTGCTAAGCAAATGAATTTATATTAACCGGAAGAAGAATAGTTTGGGTACTGACACTTGCTAGTTTCTTTCCTATATTCTCTCCATAATGAAACTAATATTAATAGTAAGTTGTATTATTCCTTTAGTTGTTTAACATATATTAATATTATGTACTAATTCGTTAGTAGGAGAATATATGCTATACAAATACTGTGTGATAAATAAATAAATAAATAAATAAATAAATAAATAAAAAAAAACGAGAATGACTATTTACTATTTCTTTTATTAAAAAAAATGTGTACAAGACTTATTGCATTATATATATATTATATACATGATATACAGTACTCAAAGCACAGTGACATAATGATTCACAATGAAAGTAACAAACGGGTTGCATAGCAGGAAGAGACTTTCCTCAAGTTCAATAACAGGCTGGGTCACAAATTTTCTGATGTAATCTGCTTTCTCTCGCCCCTTGACATAGACAGAATCTGTTGGCTGAATCAATCTCTCGAGCATTCTTCGAAAGTGGTGTGGTGGTGTATACCCTTCTTCCCATTTAATACAGTGCTGGTTATGCATTAACCAAGTAGCTTGACGACGACTCTCTGCATCCAACGTATGCCAGGGATACGGTGATTTAAAAATAAAATGAGCAATTTGTTTCCCATTATAAATGGCGAGTTCTTTTGGTATAAAAGCTTTTGAAATTTTAAACCCTTGTACATCGACTATGACGGACATTGTATTACAACTATCGTACTGCTTTGGTTAACGCGTTGTATGTAACTAAACGATCGTGGAGTATAACATAGTACGCTGTCGTATTGGCAGCTATGTTTGCCGCTGTTTCAAACTCCACACGAAGAACTACTGCTTCTTTTTGATTTGAGCAATCTACGACAATCAACGGTGCAGCTGTGGTAAATTGCGCGGGGTGAGTAATGGTTGCCCCTCTCTTTGGTAATACATTTGGAATTTAGCAAACATTTCATACAACGTAGCAAAGCAATTGTTATCATAATTAACGTTGAGATTGTCATACGGATAACGATCCGTGTTCAGGAACACGCGAATATTATTTAGTGCACATTTATCGAATCTGCTCGTATCTTGCATAACATTATTCTCTCGCCCAGTTTGAAATCCTATAATAATGTATCTAGGTGTTTCTATACTAGTAGATGTTTTGATTGCCCATGTATGCTTATCTGTTGCTGGAACGGCGGGATATATGTGGGTTTCCCAACTTCTAAATGCTACTGGCGTATTTACATTTTTATCAATGTATTTCGTTAACGCCAACTCCTCTGCTAATGCTGGAATGATGTGTGGAACTTTCCAATATATCTTATCTATGTTAACTTTTAATGCTTCTTCTACAGTTGAAATTACTGCGTCGGTATCAATGTTACTACGAATTAATACCAGTTCTTGTCTAATGTTCAAAATCACTTTATTGTAATCTTCGGCAAAGCCAAGTAGCATTCTCAACGGTATACAAACGTTAAAGTATCCTTGAGCATTTGTTAGTGTACTGTTTGCAGTAGGAAACCAACCTGCATTTTCATGACGGGCGAGATCATTGGACGTCAATGATACCAATCCTTTCATTGTCGACGTTAATCCTACTTTCGTTACGGAATCTACCACTATTCCATTCATTTCATATCTAATTTCACTGAATAAAAATGCGATACCGTTATTAACGAACCTTTCGGTGTTAGAGACAGTACCATCCTGACGTAATAATCGTCCCTCTACGTAGACATAGCTTTCGGATGGTAGAGTGCACATGTCTTCCTGAATGGGTATCCTGATTTCATCATTGTTTTCAAATCTGGTAGTGTATGGCTGATGGGTGTGCAGTTCGGAATTAACGATAGCATTATCAACGACAACTTTTTCATTAACGTTTAATATACTCATTGTAGTACTGTAAAGCCGAGACTTTCCAATAATGCTTTGTTCTGCGGTGTCAATGCTTTGGGCGCTGAACGCTTACTGACTCTCACCTTTCCACACTTTGATCTTTTATAGTTTGATTTGCACTGGGTACATGCACATGTGTTATAGCGCGTCACCATATTTTCTTTAAATGTAGTCCTATCGTTATGACTTCCCCGTTAAAATTGACGAGATCTCCGTCTTGGTCCACTATTTTAAGTGTTATTGTCGAAATGGTAGATGTATTGATAGGTAGATAGATGACATGTTGAGGGGACTCTATTATTTTATACCCCGCTGGTACACTGGGAAAGAACTGATGAATTATGTGTGATGTTTCACCATTCTTAAAACTACCACTTGTTATATATAATTAATGAGTTAATTTTGATAATGTTAATAGGAGTATCAGAGGTATGCACTTTCTGAGCCTGGTAAACAGTTTTATTAAATCCCAGAATAGGTCCTATCGAATTTTCCACATTGAAGTTAATGTCATGGGTTGCTTTCATACTTGCTTTCATAGTATTGTTATTCACTTGTAAATGCATAAATGCTCTCGATCTTTTCACTAACTCATTAATATATTTATTCACATCCGCGATTTCGTATGATCCTGGTGGTATTGTAATTTTATCGTTTCCAAATACGAGTTGGTTATTCTTTGAAGTAACAATCTGTATAGTATTGAAAGATTCAAAACTAGTCAATCCCGTTACGTATTCCGACTCATTCTCAATAAAAATCGGTGGATTAAAGGTTGCTTGCAAGATACACTTTTTGCCGGTAAACGTAAATGTGTACGACATTACGATCACGTAACGACTACTGAAAATCAGTACGAGTAGTCATATAAAAAGTGTAAGACTAAATGACCGCAGTTGTATGTATCAAAATCTTGAACCTTGGTAAAGTTATACTCAATTGTGTTTCTGCTACCATCACTTTTAAAATAGTGGAGTAATTCAAAGGGTGGTTTAATATGTCCTATGCTATCA
Source organism: Vesta saturnalis (assembly GCA_036346205.1). Classification (NCBI taxonomy): domain Eukaryota; kingdom Metazoa; phylum Arthropoda; class Insecta; order Coleoptera; family Lampyridae; genus Vesta; species Vesta saturnalis. Next base: position 932,858 of record JARFJB010001431.1, read on the forward strand.
AAATATGTAATATGCCTGTTACGCTTAATGTAAGCTGTCCAGTGTGTACCCTTGTTAGTTTGATCATCCAGATTCACAATACCACATTCATTCGCATGGATTCGTGTAGGTAAGTTATCTCGCATATATATCCCTCTAAAATAGGGAATCTGTAATTGCTCCACAAATTTTGATAGCTCAACATTACTTAAGGCGTGACGTGGTAGCTTCAGTGGGAGTTTTTTGAATACGGTTGTAAATATATACCTAACCCTCGTTTATATGGCTTTATGTATAAACCTTTTCCTAATGCAGCTGCTTCTATTGTTTGGTTGTGTCGTTTGGTTTCGTCTAACGTTTTTGTCGCAGCTTTTGCGTCAGTTACCGCTTTTGCGACTGCCGCAGCACCGCCACCTAGAGACCCTAAAGCTCCTAATGCTGCAAAGAGGGGAATAAGAGGTATGAATCCCCCACGTTTTGGTATTGGCAATATTCTGCTCTTGGGTGACATATTTTTTTTTGTTTCTTAGAGCGCTCAAGGCTTGCTGTATTGTCGATTTTAAAGATGATCGAAGTTTACCACCAACACGACGTCGGGCTAGAAGGACTGCTTTGTTAAACGAAATTGCTCTGCGAGAATGCTTCCTTCGTCGTGATTTATTTCCCATTCCCAATTTTTTTTGTCCTTTCCGTGATTTGCCACCCATTCCCATTGTCCGTTTTCATTTCATTATACCAGCTATGGTTAATGCAGCTGCCCTTTCTCCAAAGGTAGCGTCGGTAGAACGAAGTCTATTCCAAGCTTTTTGTTGTAAAGTCTTATCTGCTGTGTCGTTGTCCTAGATCGTTTGACTGGGAGTATGCAATATCGCGTTCTTTACACGCTTCGTCCAGTGCGTTAATACTTTTGTCGCCACGAGCTAATCGTTTTTGTAAACGGGTACCTGGCCCACAATATCGATATCCGGGTATATGCAACTCCACGGGTAATTTATTTATTAAAGTATTAATTAATCCTGAACCTCTTTTTTTCCTCTGACGCTGAGATGTATACTTCATACCACACTGACTGACACTTCACTACTAAACTACTTTCTGCACGTGGTCTATATATATAGAAGCGTCATATAAGTCGTGGTTTAGTACCATAATGGGTGACATCCGTTTCATTCCGCAAGATACAGAATTACCTATCAAAAATTATGACATTACTCCTAACAAGGATGTAAACGAGGTATAATCGTCGGACCATCCGGCTGTGGAAAAACCAATGTTATGATTAGCTTATTAGAACATCCAAATGGCGTACGTTTTGAAAATGTCTATATATATTGCAAATCTCTATACCAACCTAAATACCAGTACCTGCGGGACTTACTGGCACCCATAAAGGAAATTAGGTATTTCGAATACAGTGATAATAGTGATGTTATACCTCCTAGTGAGTCCCGTAAAAATTCAATAATTATTTTTGAGGATGTAGCATGTCATAAACAAAATGAAATTAGAGATCATTTTTGTTTTGGCAGACATCGAAATAATGATTGTTTCTATTTGTGTCAAACGTATTCTTCAATTCCAAAACAGCTTATACGTGATAATGCGAATTTACTTGTTCTTTTTCAACAAGATCACACTAATCTCAAGCATGTGTATGATGATCACGTTAATGTTGATATGTCATTTGATAGATTTAAAGACTTGTGTTGCTGTTGCTGGCGTGATAAATTCGGATTTCTTGTGATTGATAAAGAAAGCGATGTTAATAACGGTCGTTACCGTAAGACATTTGACTGTTTCATTGCAGTATAAATAATCTGCTATGACTGTCAACGTACAGTCGTAATGGAGGAGCGCTTAGTACAAGACACTTTGCGTGCACGCAAGAGTGTGCAACAGAAATATGCTAGTTTGAAGGAAGATACTGTACTTACAGAACGTGCAATGGAGGCACACTTTAAACCTATTACACAACCATTAAAACAATTAATTACTAAAAATGATGGTTCTCTCATCAAAGCTGAACCCCTTACGCCAGAAGTCGGAAAAAAGGAGTCCATTGCACATGAAAATGAAGTATTTTTACATTATACACCGAAATCCTCTAGAATACGTAAGGAGCCGCGTACTATTGTTCCTGACACCATTCCCACACCTCTACAAGAATATGTAATTGCTGATGTCACACATGACGACAAGGTGGAAATTCCTACTTTACAACAGTTGAAATCGGAACTACTAGCTGCTGGATCTCAACCCGCCTTTGAAGAGTATCTTAATCAATACCAAGGATTAGCGAAATACTACGTCGAAGGTATCTTTAGAGATACCGAAGATGAATATGACTTAACGTACGGTGTGCATTTTATTCCTGAAGAAGAGAAATTTTTTATAGGCGATGCTGAACTAGATTTTGTTGGAGAAAATTTGCGAATCGCTCTTCCCGATGGATCATAACTAGATTATGAGGGGACACCGGGATTATATGAACTACTTTTTAAAAAAGTTCCTACGGGATACAAAAAGATGGATCTACAGCACTACAATGACATTTTGCGTCGTACGCATGCTGCCCGACGTAATTATAACCCTGATGATCAAATCCGAGGAACTAATAGTAAGAAATACGTTGAAATCATTAAACCATTACTTCAGCCTAGAAAACGTTCTGCCACATCGTCTATTGCACCTCCAGCCACCAGATCTCGAACAACTTATATATCCAAAAGAGGTGGTGGACTGCAGCTATTGCGATACAATAATAAACCTATTGGGTTTGTACCGTGGAATAATCCGATAAGTTAGTCGATTGGTTAAGGGAATTATTATTGATGAACTACGTAACGCAAAAGTAATAAAGTAACAGGACTTGTTATAAACCTAGCACTATAGTCATTTCCTTTCATTGTTACTACGACTATCACTAACGATAGTACTATATGTCCACCAGTGATGCCAATAGATAAATTTGGCGGCCATCTTCATCATCAAATGACAGTGGATAAATTTGGGAAACATATTGTTCATCATAGCGATCTGTCTTATGAAACTTTCATATCATTTTCTGGAATCGCCGCAAAGAAGACAATTAGTGTATCTACCGGCGTAGGTGATCAATATACCTATCCCTGTAACGACGGTACTATAGTACATTGCAGGTGGAGTCATCCAAATCTTGAGCTTAACATAGATGGTACAAAATTTGAGCTGGCAAAGGATGTAATTGGTCAACCTCTTAAGAGGAACGATGTAATTCGTGTAACCATGCCGACGTTTGTAAAGTTTTCAACTGCAACGATATTCAACGTAGAGTTCGTAGTAAAACCCAAAGCACACAAAAATGAGTAAAGCCGATGTTGTCGAAGAACTGCACAAACCTGCAAGAAGAAATTTTCCGCGGAGTTGTGTTGTTCTAAAAGGTTTAAATGATCTATTTCAAGCTGATTTAGTGGAAATGATACCATATGCTCGGATGAATAAAGGATTTCGATACATTTTAGTAATAATAAATGCATTCTCTAAATATGTCTGGGCTTTTCCCATCAAACGCAAGAATGGTAAACTGGTCGCGGATGTAATGGATAAACTTTTGTCTAGTTTGAAAAGGACACCTACACATATACAAACTGATATGGGAACTGAGTTCTATAATGCTGAATTCAAAAAGTAATGAAAAAATTTAATATCAATCATTACAGTAGTTATTCCACCTTGAAAAGTAGTATAGTCAAACGTGTAAATTGCACCCTTAAAGCAATAATGTGGAAAACCTTCAGCATGCAAGGATCCTATAAGTGGCTATCAATATTACCGCACATTGTCGCCGAGTATAATTCAAGAAAGCATAGAACAACTGGATACAAACCGGTAGATGTATCGGAAAAAAATAGTGCATCTATTTCAAAACATTTAAAATGTCAAAAATTCTTGACCGTAAAACACCTTAAATTTAAAGTGGGGAACATGTACGCATTAGCAAACATAGAAGCATATTCTCTAAGGGGTACACACCTAATTGGAGTTACGAAGTCTTTCGAATATCAACAGTTAAACGTTCAAGCCCACTCACCTACACATTACGTAATAGTCGAGATGAAGAGATTCAAGGTCGGTTCTATGAGCCCGAACTACAAAGTGTTAAACATCCAGACAGTCATCTAGTTGAACGTGTCATCCGACGTCAAGGGAATAAAGCTCTCGTTAAGTGGTTGGGTTTTGATACTTCTCACAACTCCTGGATTTCTACCAAAGACATTGTGTAATACGCTAATTAACCTTAATTATAGATACTGTAATATTAATATGCAATAAACAGATCTTTTTTTTACTTTTTTTATTAATACTATCCTATACATGTATATCACTACATACTACTAAAGCGTCTGACAAACACACACTCACGATGCTGTTTTTCGAGGATTGGTGAAATTATATTACCACAGTCATCTATTCTTTTTTTAAATCGTTCAGAATCTCTAGCTATTTGTTCCCATTCTCCTTTTCGCGCATGCCTGTGGCCAACTCCCATACTACTATGTAGTGAACTACGTTTTGGACTCATTAATGCACACCTTCTTCACTGGGTGAGTCGTCATCTGCTGGCTCAAAATTCGGTAAATATCTTTCTATTTCGTGTATAAATTGCTCCAATGATATTTCTTTAAGGTCTTCTATTAATCGCTTTATACAACAAATACACTCTATATCACCTACATGCGATGTTAAGTATTTTTCACAAAGGCGTATTCCTCCCCCATACTTATTAACTAGATTATTTAAATAGTCATCACTAAATCTACCCATTCCATACACTTTTTCATGATCAGCATCGAATTCTAATGATTGTAACTGGCATATTAGCCTTGGACTGCACTAACACAGTCTACAGCTTTAGGCCACGACTCCGCACTATAACACATCCACATATTGACTAACATCTAATACTATCCACTATTGACTACAAGCGCGTTACCCCCTCCCCCTTTCAGTTATAGGTTTGGCAAGATCCATATCCATATAAATAGTTTCTCCTTGGCAAATTCTTCCATTTTCAGAAGGCAGGCTATGTTGACCTCAAATACATCATGCAATGGACCTATAACTTGGTGAATGTTACATTCAGGAATTGCCGCTGCCGACTTTATTAGGTTTTTATAAAACTCTGGAAAGTTCACTGTATCTGCCAACTCCAATCGGTAATATATTATCTTCAAAAGCTTCCATAACTGTTCTATAGACTCCCATCCTAAATAGTCATCGACTTCTTCACTATCACAGAGGCGTATAATTTTTTTCTTGTTAATATTTTCGTACGAGACAGTCTTCGATCCCAGTTTGGTAGGTAGCCATGTTCCTTCAGGGCTGTAGAAATAATTAGTAATTACCCCTTGATTATCCATAAGTATACGCCATTCTTGCTTGTCAAACACCACTCCACCACTCTTCGATCCACCGAGTTTTACGACTGGCTCAAATCCAAATTTGGGTGATAGACCGACACTAACAAACTTTGTTTTACTTTTATTTAAGAAATAATGCACATTATTAAGCAAAATATCGCAATATTTACTTGAACTTATAGCACCGATAATCTTCGCCTTTTCTATGGCTTGACGTACGATGTTATCCATTATATACGATACTGGCTTTACATACATTCCTCTCTTTATATATGACACTCTCCCCACTATGTACCCTCCTCAAGGCTACTTACGTGACCTTCACGATTATACCACACATTGCTTTAGCGATCTTGTCGGTTACACCTTTTCAAGGTTTTCTTTTCGTTCAAGGCTGTTACTCATTTTGTTTTTTTTTCCAACCTTGTATTCACCACTACTTCAAGGATTCCTAGGCATACTTATTTCCAAGGTTGTTCCACTTTGCCACAACAAGTTCACTACACAAGGTTACATACCCCCACTCAGTATTGTTCTTATACTTAAAGGGAGGGTTTTTTTACATATACCATAGTTACCAATCTTCACTATGTCAGTTACTCCAGTGCAAGACGATTGGAAGACTCCTACAGTGTACCAACCACAAACCCTATTTCAAATTAGTACGCGACGGACATGTCAATTAATTCCGAACTGGGTAAATTTTGGAAAGGAAGGAATACTACCGGCTTCCATAACCAAAGTGCTACGAAATAATTATGAACTGGTTCAGTGGAATTCAGCGTGGTATACCGAATTGAGCAAGGTAATACGCGAGCACTTTTCGGCAAGCCGTGTAACAGCATATGCCCACATTGTATCAATATATGTTCGATACCATCTGGTGGACTACATGAATTTGTGTCATTGCTGTTTCGCCCGATTGAAACCAGGAGATTACCGCGTAGTGGACCATCATATGCATATGGAGCGCTGGACTGCGCGTTACCACCTGTCGCATGAATATTATTGGTGCTCGTCGTGTAGGGCGCCTCTCACGCAGTTATACGATGTGTACGATGATGACTCATGTATACTGTGTAATGAGGTGTGCTACGTAGCCGAGTAGTCTTTTTTTACTGTATCTATTTTATCTATTGTATATATTGTACATATTGTATATATGTTGTATATATTGTATATATCGTATAGAATACATTATTTCCTGTCAGTATCATACTGTTTTCGCTGATGTTAACATGTGTGACCCAAACTTTTATTATCCTCAGTATTACAACTGTTTCGATAAACGATTACTAACGTATCGAACATGCTTGCTGCAGCAGGATTCATTTCCACATCTTCAGACGATACAGTTGAATGTTTCATGTGTGGGGTTAGAATAAACCGATGGCAGCCAGATGTCAATCCGTTACAGGAATATCTACGATGGGCGCCACATTGCACGTATGCTCAGCTCCTCGCACCACGTCCGCGCAGATGTACTGAAACGGAAGTGGAGAGGACCTTCTGCACTTGTACTAAATCAAAATGTTTTATTCCTAAAGAAAATCATATATCTGAGTAATACATTTGTACATGTTTCTACATTAATTAAATATATTAACATATCGTTTTCTTTTCTTTTGTGGGTGGGCAAAAAAATACAAGTGGGTAAGAGTGGCAACCAGGTCACACGGATGTTATTGTAATTGTGGAACATCAACGCGCGTTAGGTCGCACGGATGGCCTTGTAATTGTGGAACAGGCAAGCGGGGCTTTAAAGTAGGTCACAGTGATGGCCTTGTAATTGTGGAACAGGAAAGCGGGGTTTGGGACCTTGGTTTTGTGGTAATGATATGTAATTAGGTCACACGGATAGCCTTGTAATCGTGGAACAGGAAAGCGGGGTTTTAAAGTAGGTCACAGTGATGGCCTTGTAGTAGTGGAACAGGAAAGCGGGGTTTTCGACCTTGGTTTTGTGGTAATGATATGTAATTAGGTCAGACATTGCGCTTTTTTGACCTTGGTACGGTGCGGACCTTGGTTTTGTGGCAACCTTGGAAATGTGGGACCTTGGAATTGTGGTGTATTCCAAAAGTCTCCAATCTTACCTACTGACCTACTTAAATTTTTATGCTTCCATTTAAAATTGTAAAGAGAAAACACAATATTAGAAAAAGATTAAACAGCGCCCTCTAGCATTTATGTTATTAATCAGATTGCTTCAAATTTACAAATTTGCTATTGCTTAACAAAAGCTCTTTCAAACAAACATCAAGTTTATTAAAGTCGGTCAAGCAGAACCTGAATTAAAGGCGTTTTTTCGTAACAAGGTTCCCACTCTCCCCCACCCCTTATTTGAAGAGATAGACTAAAACTTGTCAAATAAAAAATATGCAGAATTTGTCGAGGAATCTGATTATAATATTTAATATGCCTCTTAATTGAGTAAATTTTGAATAATTTTGCTTTTTAAAACTTTAACTGTCAAATACGCCCTCTAGCGGTGGATCTACAATTCTGAAAATAAATTACAGGCGTTTCTCGAGGCCACTTTTGTTATAAAATTTTTTTTCCCGAACCTGTGCTATAATCCATTCCTGAGATATGGCCGACGGCCGTTCTTAGTTGGCCACCCGGTACATCAAATTAACGGTGTAAAATTTAATCCATTATCTTTATTTGACGTACATGTGCCGTCTAAACCTAGATTTAGTATGGTTGACGTTACTTTCAACGATGTTAGAGAGCCATACAACCTTTGTCCTCGAGCAGGTCTGAACATTTGTATCATTTTAATTCATACATATTAAAACAAATATCAGTAGCTTCGTTCGCCCATTAATAATCGTTAATAAATGAATGTTTGAATACTGGTGTGTTACCTGGCTCTTTGAAAATTGCTTTAGTAACACCATTGCATAAGAACGGCGATATAGATTCCATGTCAATTTATCGACCAATTTAAATTCTCCCGACTCTCCCCAAGGTCATAGAAGGCGTTAGAAGATACTTTGAAACAAATGATCTTTTCTTCAAGAACCAATTTAGTTTTAGAACAAGCAAGGGGACTCGTGAAACTCTTATAACATTTATAGATAATACTATTACCTGTGATATTAGTAAGGCGTTTCACTGCGTCAGTGACAATGTTTTATTATTAAAATTAGAAAAGTATGAACTGGATAGTACAAGCCTCAGTTTCATTAAATCATACCTAATTAATAGAATCCATGCAGTTAGAACTTGTAATGATACTTTAAATTTGTCGATCTAGAACGTGGGGTGTCTCAAGTATCTATCTTGGGAGCCTTACTGTTTTTAGTTGATATTAAACCATGGAAATAATTCTGCATCAATCTTGTTCGCCGACGACACGACGCTTCTTACTGCCTCCCACGTTGAAGGAAATGCTGCTATTAATTTGTGTAATGAAGTTAATCAAGCTGAAGTATGGTTTATTTCAAACGATATGGTTTTGAACAGAGATCAAAACTCAGAACTGTATACATACCTTAAGATCACATCGTTTTTGATAACAATGCTTATGTTGATAAATTTTTAGGTATTCGTATGGATACTAAACTAAATTTTAGTGTTCACATTGATCACCTATATCGTAGGCTATTACACAATTTAGCGTAATAGCTTCCAATGTCTAAAGGATTGTGTATTTTTTTCTATGTTAAGCACATATCTTATATGGCATCATCAGATGGGGTCATACACCGTGTAGCAATAGAGTTTTTACCTTGCAGAGACATTGTCAATGTTGCGTTAAATATACCTATAGTAGCTTTGATACGTGAAGTGAGGCCCTAATTTCTGGTCCATTAACTATTTTAATGCGTTACCTAAGAGTATTAGGAACTTACCCATTGCAACTTTTAAAAAAGTGGCGATTAAGTTTTATTTACTGTTTATTTTGACATGTGTAAATATCTGTAAGATACTCTACATGACTAAATTATTATTATTATAATGGCAATAATAATAATAATAATAATAATAATAATAATAATAATAATAATAATAGTAATAATAATAATAATAATAATAATAATAATTTTTTTATTGCCCGTCATTAGATATCATTAGAAAAATTAATATATCTTAGAAAATCGATAACCTTTCTTTCCATTCTTATATCAAGTGCTAGACATTCTGCTATTTCATTAGGCATTGCTAATTGATTCCTTATATTATTAAATCCCTCACATTCACGTAAGAGGTGCTTGACTGTAATAATGTTTTGGCAATGATCTCATTGTTTTTGCCTGGTTCTTGATAGCATATGGCTAGAGGTTAACCTGGTGTGACCTATTCTCGGTCTCGTAAGCACTGATTGCTCCCTTCTACTTAATGATAGGTCGTAGTCGTAGTTCTTAATATTGGCCCTAATTTATTTTAGTTTGGCGCTGCCATTTTTCCATTGTCTTTGCCAGGCTTATTTTATTTTTGTTTTTGTGTCTTTTAGCATATCTTGATATCGAGATGGTATACCTTGGCATGGTTCTAGTATTGTTGCCAGTTTGGATTTCTCATCTACGATTTCATTGCCCGTCATTCCAATATGGCTAGGAATCCATATAAACTTAATTATTTTACTTTTGCTTCCTAACCATTAAGTCAAATTTAATATTATTTGCATGGGCGGTTCGGTACTGAACACATCTGAAAGGTTTTTGAAGGCACTCAAAGAATCTCTACATATTAGGTATGTATTACAATTGATGTATTCTATGTACCTTAGTTCTGTTCATATAGCGTACAGTTCTGCACTAAAGAATCCGGAGGTATGTGGTAATGTCTAATAATGAAATTCTCCGCCTGAGTAAATAGCCGAAGCTGTACCATCTTTAGTTTTGAAGCCGTCTAAATATAGTACTTTTGCATTTTGGTAGGTATCTTCTATACTGTGTAATGTATTTTTATAAATCTTATTATTAATATTTCCTTTTTTGTAGACACTGCAGTCCAGGTGGAGTTCCAGCGCGTTGAAGACCCACGGAGAAGTTTCCGTGTTTCCATTTTGGTACATATTTGGAAATTTAGTTTTATAATTTAATGAAGTATGTTTTATTCGTACTCTAGTGGGTTTTGTTATAGTAGGTTTTTTGTCATACATTAAATCCGTCTTGGTTCAAAGAGTAATTCCTTTAAGCGATGACATTTTTGCGTCCATATTTTTAGCACGTATTTAAGCAGGTTTACGTGTATTAGGTAGTTTAGTGGCATAACCCCGCTCTCACAACATACAGAGGAATATGGACTCGTACGAAAAACTCCCGTTGCCATTCGTAGCCCTTCGCGGTGTACCGATTTTAGTTGGGTAGGCCTAGCTGCCGCGTAGATAATACACCCATAATTTATTCTACTTTATACCATTGCGTTATAGAATTTAATTAAAATATTGCTATTTGCGCCCCATTTAAGGTTTGCAATGCAACGCATTATATTTAAAAATTGTTTACACTTGTTTATCAATAATTCTATGTGCTGTTTCCATAGTCACTTTTTATCTAGCGTTAATTCTAACTGTTTTATTGATGATTGATTTTTTATTTGTTTTCTTCCTATTTTTAGGTTAGGTTCTTGATTTTCTTTGTCGAAAAAAGTGCAGACATACGGTCTTCGTATTAGAGAAGCTACAACCTACTTTATTTGCTTGTTGTGACAGTCTGTTTAAATTTGTTTGTTAATGTTCCTCTGCTTGTTTCATGTACTTGGATGCATAGAAAACTACTAGGTCGCCTACGTACATAGTTTATTATGGTATTAGTTGCTATGGCAAATAGCACCACACTAAGACATGAACCTTGTGGTATACCGTTTTCTTGCGAGCAAGGTGTTGATAAAGTGTTTGCAAATTTCACTCTGAAGTACCTGTTTTCTAAATAGTTTATAATAAATGACAACATTTTTCCTCCGATTTTCCACATAATCAGGGTTTTAATAATTCTATGCCTCCAAGTTGTATCTAAAAATAGTGCTACCACATGTTCTTGACAGTAATTTTCCCAGACCACTGGTTAAGCAGATAGGGCGATAATTTATGGGGTTATCCAACTCCTTTTTATTTTTGGGTATTGGAATTATTTGAGCCCCTTCCCATTTAATTGGGAAGGCTCATTGTTCCCAAATCGAGTTGTAATAATAATTAATAATTTAGTATTGTATGCTTGATTTGATCTTTTAATAAATACATTAGATACGTTTTTTAGAGAACAGTCCATTTCTTGGAGTGAGAAAGGTACGTTATAATATTCATCTGACTCGTTTATAAGTATTTCGGTTTGTTCCTCTCTGTCTTTTATTACATTGGATCGCATATTGTGGTTGTCACTACTGCTTACCTCCTCAAAATGGTCCGCCATACATTCGGATAACTATTTGGGCTCATAAATCGGTATACCATTTTAGTTTAGTACGGGCGTTTGTGTAAAATTTCTGCACATGATTGACCCTATTTTACTCCATATTGTTGATACTGGTGTATCCGGAGTGAGAGACCCTTCATATCTTTCACAACTTTCTTTTTTTGATTTTTGTATGGCTCTTTTTGCTATTGCTCTGACCTTCTTAAATTCAATCGTGTTTTCGTATGATGGATAACGCTTTTCACCCGTTCGTTCCACCATGGAACTTTGGTGGGTCCATATGCTTTCGTTTGTACATACGGAACTGCTGATGAAGCTGTTTCCAAGATGGTAGTCGTGAGTTTTTCTACCGTTTGATGAATATATTTTTCATTTCCTATTATATATTTAGATGTCAATCTATCGAATTCACTCCAATTCGCTTTATGCAGTTGCCATTTTTTTATTATAGGTGATGTTCGAATACGGTTTGCGAATTCGATTCTGATTGGAAAGTGATCGGTTATAGTTTTATTTTTTAATACTTTTCAACGCAATAATGGGGCTATTTGGGCAGATACTATGAACAGATCAATTGCCGAAAAGTTATTAGTGGCAGAGTTAAGCTTCACCTTCGTTTAAGATAACTAGATCATTTTCTTCAATGAATTCTTCAATTAATCTGTCTGGCAAGTTCGTTTTCTGAGATCCCCATAACCTATTGTGCGAGTTAAAGTTTCCAACTATTAAGTATGGAGTTGTGATTGCCTCTCTAGTTGTTAAACGTCCTCCGCAGACCAAGTAAAGTGTGGTAAGTGTATATTACATATTGTTAGGTTCATTGGAAATGTAACCTGGATAGCAACTGCTTGTAGACTGGCATTTAGAGGTATACTTTTGTGGAGAATATTTTCTGTAATATATATTGCTACACCTCCTTTGGCTCTGACTTCTGGCGCTGCATCCTTTCTTATACAGTTGTATCCTCTAAGATTAAAGGACATGTTTTCCCTTAGATGTGTCTCCTGTAAGCAGAGGCAAAAGGAATTATTGTTATTATTATTATTTTTTTTTTTTTGCATAACTGCTACGGTCATTGCCATTTCCAAAGGTTTTGATTTTAAAGTTTGTTAATTAATCCAGTTTCTTTTAAAAATTGGAGTAGTATATTCACATGTTCCATGTCATCTTTGAAAATATCTTCCATTACATCTTTTACCTTAGTTTTTTTTTTGTCTTCGTATTTTGTGCATTCTGATAATATGTGCTTTACTGTTTGCGGTATATTGCATAGGTCGCACATATTTTGCTTTCTCCTGCCTAGTATGTGGGAATGAGTCATATTGGTGTGGCCTATTCGCACTCTCGTTAGTGTAACTTCTAATTGTTTTATATCTTGACTTTCTACTCTTCAGGGTTTCACGTCTCTCTTGATTTTTTGTAATTGTGTATTTACTCCATTCCATTCTTGTTGCCACATATTTTGTGTGTTAATTTTAATTTCCCGTTTAATTTTTTTGAGTTTTATTGGTATTTCTTGGGGATGATTGTCTTCCATGGTCACGGCTTGGAACTTATTTTTTGTAATAATCTCAGCTGCCCGTACCAGTGCTGGTCTGATTATAGTTGGCCGTTTTTCATATTCTTGTAGTATGTCATTACTTATTAGATCATGGTTCAAATGGTTTTTTAAGACATTGATTTTTGAATAGTAGGTGAGTAGTAAGTGTTGGTAGCGTATGCATAATGGAGGAATGCCTGCATCGACAAACACAGCTGCATGTGGGCTGGTTCGATATGCCCCTGTGGCCAGTCTTATTCCATACGCATGTATGCTATTCAAGGTTCTTAATGTGGATGGTCTTGCAGTGAAATAGATTATACAACTGTCGTCTATTATTGATAATATAAAAGCTTTATACAGCATAAGTAATTGTTTTCGATGTGACCCCCAATTACGGTTACAGAGGCTTCGAATTAGATTTAACCGTTTTTTACATGAATCTACCAATTGGCTGACATGTTCTTTAAAGTACAGCTTCTCATCAAGTGTTACTCCCAGCACTTTTATTTTTGAGGCCATTGGTATTAGTATGCCATTTAAGAATAGATTTGATGGTTGTGTGGAGTCCTTAGACGGCAGAAGTGAATTGCTCTTGTTTTTTCTTTAGAAAACGTAAAGCCTCTTTTCTCTGCAAATTGACTGACTTTGTCAATTGTTATTTGTAGACTTTCGTTAATTGTGTCTATGCAGCTTCCTTGGAATATAATTATCAGGTCGTCGGCGTATAAACATTTTTTAATAGGTTCTTCTATGGTAGAAAGTAACCTGTTGATTCCTATTAAGACTAAGGTAACGCTAAGGACCGAACCTTGAGGGATACCGTTTTCTAGCGTATAAGTTTCAGATACTGTGCTGCCTATCCTGACCTTGAATTGTCTGTTTGATAGAAAACTGGTGATAAGTTAGGGCAATTTTCCTCTTATATTCCAGTCATATAACTGTTTTATTATGTTGAAGCGCCATATAGTATCATAGGCTTTCTCTAAGTCAAAGGATACCGCTACACTGTGCTGCACTTTTCTGAAGCCTTCAATGATGTAATGTTCGATGTATACAAGATAATCTGTTGTAGAGTGAAATTTTCTAAATGCAGTCTGATGAGATGATATTAATTTATTTGCTTCCAGGTATAACATGAGCCTTCTGTTTATCATTGTTTCCAGTACCTTGCTCATAGTACTGGTTAGAGAGATCGGTCTGTAACTACTTGGGTTGATCATATTTTTGTTAGGTTTGAGTATCGGAACTATGATGGATTCTTTCCACTCTATGGGGAAATATCCTTTGTCAAAAATCTTGTTATAAGTGTTGAGCAAGGTTTTCCGTGCGGATGTAGGAAGGTTTTGTAACATAGTGTATGTTATATTATCTGGTCCCGGTGATTTATCTTTCTTAAGCTTCAGGGCATGCTCGAGTTCTTTCATTGAAAATGGTATGTTGTACTCGATTTGACCTTCATTATCAAAGTCTAGTAGTGTTTCAGTTTCATTTTTTATTTTTAGGAATGCTTTGTCAAAGCATTTAGAGCTGCTGGCGCTTTCGTAATGTGTAGCCAAGGCTTCTGTTTGCTCTTGTATGTCAGTTATTTCTCTGTTTTCTTTTATTATTATTTCTGATATAATAGCAGTAGGTTTTCTCAATATATTTTTGGCCTTTCTCCATACCTCAGATGGGGCTGTCTTGGGGTTTATAGAGGACACATATTTTTCCCAGGATGACCTTTTACTGTTTAGAATAAGTTTCCGCATGTTAGCTCTAGCTTTTCTGTAATTGATAAGGTTTTCTATCGATGGAGCTCTTTTAAACTTGTTGAATAATTTATGCTTAGCTTTAACCGATTCTTCGACCTCTTTGGTCCACCAAGGAACACATCTATTTATAATTTTGCCGGAAGTGCGCGGAATACTTTTTTCTGCGGCTTTTATTATGTTTTCGGAAAGTTCTTTCACGCACTTATCAACATCATCTAAATCATGCCGTATTTGGCAAAATGATTGCTTGTAAACTTCCCAATTGCCTTCCTTTGTCTTCCACTTTCTTGGGATAGAATATTCCCGTTTTCTAAATCCTGTTTATATAAGAATTGGACAGTGGTCGCTATTGTAATAATCATCAAGGGTCCTCCAATCAAGGTTTAAGGCAATACCGTGGTGTGCTAGGGTTAGGTCTACTGCTGTAAAGTTATTTGATCTTGTGTTAATATGTGTTGGTTCCCCTGTATTTAGGAGAACTATACCTTCAGTTTCAAGTAGTTGTTCAACAATTCTACCTCGTGGATCTCTATGGGTAGATCCCCAGAGGGTAGAGTGAGCGTTGAAGTCGCCTAAGAATAAATACGGTGGTGGAAGTTGGCCTGTTATTCTTTGTAGCTCATCCAAGTTCCAGTCAAACACTGGGAAATATGCGTTACAAATTGTAAGGGTTGTAGGAAACCTTATCTGAGTTGTGACGATTTGATGTTCAGTGTCGACTGAGATTGTATTTGTTGGCGTTCCGTTTCGGATATATATCGCGGCTCCACCACTTGCTCTTTGATGTTTTGTATCATTTCTGTTGATACACTCGTACCCTCGTAATAAAAATGTATTTTCGTTTTTTAAATGAGTCTCTTGAAGGCATATAACAATTGGATTATACTTAGCTAGTAACATTTTTAATTCGCAATAGTGCGCCTGTAGTCCATTGG
Source organism: Vesta saturnalis (assembly GCA_036346205.1). Lineage (NCBI taxonomy): Eukaryota > Metazoa > Arthropoda > Insecta > Coleoptera > Lampyridae > Vesta > Vesta saturnalis. Next base: position 948,827 of record JARFJB010001431.1, read on the forward strand.
AATTCCATTGCAGGATATATTCATTATCGTGCAATTGCGCCATTTTAGTAATAATTAGAAAAACAATTATTAATAAATAACATTTAAAGAAAAAAACATAACGGACTATTGACTACTAAACTAACAGTGAGACAAACGACATAAAATATTTAGCTAAAATATCACAGTATGCTATCACTTTCTTTACAATAGTAAAATATCACAGACAAAATATCACAGATTATAATCACATTGACTGTTTTCGTGGACCTCTCGGTCTGCCCTTCTGCCATCCCGGTTTCTATTTTTGGGATTTCGCTTCTTCTACCGCAGTTTCATCTACCGAACTTATACTTGATCCGGCAGATACCGACCTGTCTAGGGTAATTTTCCTTTTTTCTCCGCGTGATTCATCCTCCATAGGTTCTCGTTTATTGGTGGAGAGGTTTTTTGTTGATGCTCAGTTCCTCTCCAATAATATTTTTAATGTCTGACATAAGAGTATGCCTTTCTAACGTACTACGAACTATCGATTCGGGTGAGGTTGAGGCAAGTAAACCAAGTTCTTCCTTAATAATTTTTTTAATTTCTGGAATTACATTTTCCAGGGAAATGTTACTATTGGAAGACGCCGCTACCTGCGCAAAGGTAGATTTTTTAGTAACGGCGGATCCCGCATTTGCTTTGCCTGAAAATAGGATATCCTATTTACGACCATTGTTTCTTGTACCTTGCATTCCCATTTGTAGGTGGGGCATCCTTTCCAAATTGCTGCGTGTGTTCCTTTACAATTGAGACAACACTTTGGTTCCTCGCAGGGTGAACCCTCGTGTGGGATCTTTCCACAAATACATATTTTTTGATTATTGCAATTAGATGCTGCATGTCCAAATTTATGACAGTTGTAACACCGTAATGGAGGTGGTATGTATGGGCGCACCATTAAAGAGTACATTGCCACTTTTATTGTTTTTGGAAGAATTTCTCCTTCGAAGGTAAGGACATGATTAGGCGTATCCACCCATATGCCCTCTCTCTTTACTTTAATCCTTCTCACCTCTGTGACATACTCGCGAGAAAGTTCCTCTTTTATTTACTCTAATGAACAATTTAATAGGTCGGGGCAGAATATTACTCCTTTATGTCGATTTAATGTTGCATGAGGTGTAACCTCTATGTCCATGTCTGCCATTCTCTTGGTCTCTAGTAATCGTTTAGATTGTGCTCTGTCCTGGTTTCCACTAATAAGGTACCTTTTACCTTCTTTATATTATTAAGTTCTCCAATTAATCCATATAACGCTTTCGAGATTAGAAAGGGACTGATTTTAATAAAATCTCCCTCTATCTTTTTCAGGAGCAAGAACCGGGACCATGGGGCCTCCTTCTCTTGCATACCCTTTTTTGCGAGCTTTTTGGAGGAAGCTGCCGAAACCTGTACACCTTTATCGTTATCAAAGGTCGAGTGATGGTCTGTGGCACGAAGCCGGCGGGATTCGCCACCAAATTCACCGTCTTTGGGGTCTGGTTTGGTAGGTCCCCCCGAGACCCCCATATTTATAGAGTTGGCACTCTGTAAGTTTTGGTTTTTGGTATTCATGTTGTTCCCACGAGTAGGGCAGAAATATACGGTCGGCTGAGGCAGTGCTCCCTTACCCCAGTAAGCCTAAATACAATCGGATGTCGGCTGTTATCCGAAGGACATCGTTAACGGTTGACTTTCGCACAACCATTCATCTCTCGGCACAATGGATTTACACCTTAGATTGCGGCTTTGGTAATGCTGTGTGCTCAGCACAAAGAACAAAAGACAGGACAAAGAATGACGTAGGACCTAAGCTCACAAACAGTTGAAGAGTGGAAGGATACGAATACGACGAGGATTGAGGGTCTGGGATAGCTTGGCTTCACCACTGCTGGCAACAGTGGCTACTGAGCCCCCCCACCACGACAAGGTGTATCCCTTGGGGGGGTATTGTTATTATTATTATTATTATTATTGTCATTATTATTATTGTCATTATTATTATTATTATTATTGTTATCATCGCATGTGTTTTGAGTGGTTGAGCTGGATATTTCCGAACGATGTCCGACTCTTTTGTATGTAAAATACAAAATACCAATTTGTTTACAAACAATATTTCTTAGAAAAGCTACTTTTTCACATTGGATATAAAAAAGTCGTCGTAAGATTCCTATGAAAATTACTTATATTCACGTTTCAAATTGTCATGAAAAATATAAAAAGAATTTGTGGTTATTACGTAAAAAATAAATGTTACAAATCCACTTACTTTTTGCGAGTATTCTATCACCTACTACCACGAGCCTAGAATTTATGGCTTCCATCAACAAATTTTTATCTAAAAACGTTTTGTTACTAAAACTTCTTTGAGAAATGTTAAGCTTGTAATCATTCACTTCGGTTTATTTTATTGTAGATACTGAGTATATTTACTTGCTATTGTTATGTAATTATCAATAACTATTTCAAAATCATACTTGATTATTATTGAAATAAAATAAACGTCTTCTACATAAAATCTGCGTCCCTCCATTTAGAACTGTAAAAGTTCGCAAATCTTGTTAGACTAAGAATTAAATCGTCTAGATTTACGTTTGTAACCACAGTCTGGGCGCATCGATTCAAAATCTGAGCTTTGTTCTTATTAAGAGAACGTCTTTGAAGTTTAATTATAAACGAATTATTTCCCACTTGAAATTTTCTTTTATCTTTAAGTAATATTATTTTGGTATATAATTTGCGCGTTCTTTTTAATTTAATCAACAATTTTACGAAGTTTATACAATTAATTATTTAACGAAAACTTAAACTTATACTTTTCTAGAACCATCAGTTTAAGGATGTGAAAGGAACCTTAACAAGCGGAAAAGTTTCATAACTGCATTGTACTTTAAAACGGCAGATTGATAGGGTAAAATAACATTACAATAGATACAGATGTTATTTACCAAGATTTTTGCTGAAGTGGCCACCATCCAAAAGATGCGGCATTTTCTACGCTTGCTAAATTGTCACCAAAAGTTTTTGTCGCAATAATGGGTTCACAATCAACCGTTTTTATGGAAATGATTTCAGTAACGAGTACAGAGTTTCCTATGACTGCTATAATTAATATAGTATATACATAGTGTCCCATAAGTATAAGGACACAGCTTAACTACAACTTCCTTAGGTCAAATGGGATCAATTAAACCAAGTAAACCTTAATACAAATATGTGCTTCCTGGAGACGTTACAGCTCTTTAACGTGATAAAAAATACTTTTAGCACTAGGCGTATTTCAGAAATGACATGACGTATCAAGCTGAAAATTGGAACACATCCACTTCGGAGGAAGCTGAATATTCTCAGATTATGAGCCATACTGCATATTGTAGAGGGAGCTGTCGAGAGATTTTTTTTCATGTTTCTGTCAAATTTTTCTTATGATCAACACTTTCGTTTCTGCGGGTAAAGCTTATGATGGAAAAACTAATTTACATAGAAAAGGAGACTTGTTTCAAATCCACAAAATGTATCCTTTTCAAGAAAAACGCACCTAAACGTTTTAATGCGCCAATTTAAAGCTTTTCACGAAATACGATTGTATCACGTTACCACTAATATTAATGCACCTTCTAATAAAAATAAAATTGTATAAAGTAGGTATTAGATTGTATTGGCTATTTAAAATTATTCTCAAAATGGACCCAATTAGCTTCAATGCACTTTTGACAACGTTTAGCTAAATTTTTGTCTAACACGGAAGAATGACTGAACATTATTTCTAATCTCATTTCCGGGTCGTTATTTTGTTTATTACGCAACTACTGAAAAAAAGTCAATCTTAGTTGGAAATCAGTCGGCAACAACTCCTGTACATTTAAATAATAAATATTAAACTCTGCGTAAAATATCTTCTTCCTCCCCAACGGGTAGAGAAGTTGGACGTCCAACATGGTATCTATCTCGCTTTAAAGCTCCCATGTTCTTTTAATCGTTGGAATAAAGTTTGAAATAGTATTCTGTTGGGTTCGCGACAATTTGGGTCCAATTCATTATACCTTCTTGCTGAAGCTCTTCGCAATAAGTCACAACCATATCGGCCGTTTCAGAGTTGGAAAATACATTGTAATGTAGTATTTTCCAATAAAACAAGAAAATGTATTCATAGCGGGAACAAGAGAAATGAACGGAAGATTTAAGGACAACAATAAACTCGGTAATAACTCAGTAAATGGTTTAATGTAAAATAACTGGCAGATTACTTGCAAATAACGTAAGGTGCGTTTTTCTCGAAAACGGTACATCTTGTGGATATGAAACAAGTACACCTTTTTTTATGTAAAATTAGTTTCCCATCATAAACTTTACCCATAGTTGATAGTTGATCTTAAGAAAAATATGACAGCGACAGTGCCCTCTACAATACGCAAAATGGCTAATAAACTGAGAATATTCAGTTTCCTATTTTGAGGCTTTTATATACGGTGTGTGTGTGTGTGTAAGTGTGCGTGGGTGCGCACTCTTGCAGATCGACCTGCTTGAATCCTACGAAGGCTAAATAATTTTTTGTTTGTTTTTGAACTGGCTCCCTACGATTTATGACTTCCTCTATTTTGATTGCCATTCCATTCACCCTCCACGTAGAACAACACCACAACCTCCACCACCACTACGCTATCGGCATCGATCACTTATCTGTTACACATAGCACACAGCCATTTTCAACTGTAACAATGAAATTTTTCGATCTCACGATTGGTCTCCTGTGTCTATTTTGTATGCAGTGCACATACGAAAGATTATTGTGCATGTACGAGTTTAGATCTCTAGTGATCGGAGAACTCCCCCCTTACGTTTTGCCACCGACTATTAGATCCGTCATCCATTTGATAGTATGGCAGCACCATCGTTTGAATTTCATCTACGACTTTAGTAATGACCATGACATACTTAGGTAAATTAATATTATTTCAAATAGCTCAGAATTTTTTTCGGCTTATACATAAAACGTGACTTATTTGTACTATTTCCTATAATTCCCTTCCAGCATACATGTACATATGTCAGTATGGCAGGGTATGCTGTCAACCTTATCTTCACTAACGCTAAATCTACTTATTAGCCTATTTTAAAACGTTGGGTAAAATTGAATGAAAATATGCCATGATATATGTGGGAGTGAGTATGAGCGTGTGCTTGCTTGCTTGTGCGTGCGAGTGTATGGATGCAAGGATGTGTGGGAGTATGAGTGTGTGAGTGTGTGAGTGTGTGAGTGTGTGAGTGTGTGAGTGTGTGAGTGTGTGAGTGTGTGAGTGTATGAGTGTGTGAGTGTGTGAGTGTGTGAGTGTGATGTGTGTGAGTGTGTGAGTGTGAGGTGTGGGAGTGTGTGGGTGTGAGTGGGAGTGTGTGAGTGTAGGTGGAGTGTGGTGTGAGTGTGTGAGTGTGTGTGGAGTGTGTGAGTGTGTGAGTGTGTGAGGTGTGTGAGTGTGTGAGTGTGTGAGTGTGTGGTGTGTGAGTGTGTGAGGTGTGAGTGTGTGGTGTGAGTGTGTGAGTGTGAGTGTGTGAGTGTGTGAGTGTGTGAGTGTGTGAGTGTGTGGAGTGTGTGAGTGTGTGAGTGTGTGGTGTGTGAGTGTGTGAGTGTGTGAGTGTGTGAGTGTGTGTGAGTGTGTGGTGTGAGGTGAGTGTGTGAGTGTGAGTGTGGTGAGTGTGTGAGTGTGTGATGTGAGTGTGAGTGTGTGGAGTGTGATGTGAGTGTGTGAGTGTGTGAGTGTGGTGTGTGAGTGTGAGTGTGTGAGTGTGTGGTGTGGAGTGTGTGAGGTGTGAGTGTGTGAGTGTGTGAGTGTGTGAGTGTGTGAGTGTGTGAGTGTGTGAGGTGTGATGTGTGTGAGGTGTGGTGAGTGTGTGAGTGTGTGAGTGTGTGGAGTGTGGTGTGGGTGTGAGTGTGAGTGTGTGAGTGTGTGAGTGTGTGAGTGTGTGAGTGTGAGGTGTGTGAGTGTGTGAGGTGTGTGAGTGTGTGGGAGTGTGTGAGTGTGTAGGTGTGTGTGAGTGTGTGAGTGTGTGAGTGTGTGAGGTGTGAGTGTGAGTGTGTGAGTGTGGTGTAGTGTGTGAGTGTGTGGTGAGTGTGAGTGTAGTGGGAGTGTGTGAGTGTGTGAGTGGTGTGTGAGTGTGTGAGTGTGTGAGGTG
>JARFJB010001432.1:0-24963 GCA_036346205.1 Vesta saturnalis
AATAATAATTTCTTCAACAACAGTAGGTAAGTTTGAAGGCTTCTGGAACACACCACATTTCCAAGGTTACCACTTTATCAAGGCTACTACCTGACCAAGGTCGCATAATTGCAATGGCTGACCTACATTCACAAAGCCCCACACGCCCAAAGTTATACAACAGTGGTCTACTTTACCAAGTTCACACACCATGAAGGCCACTCAGCTTACACATTTCCCAGGTATATCCAACTCCACGGGTAATTTACTAAGAACTATACTTCACAGCACACTGACTGACAATTCTCTATTAAACTATTTAATGCCTATGACACACACACGCACGCACGCACGCACGCACGCACTCACGCACGCTCGCACACCACCACCCACACGCACTACAGAACCACTCACGCACGCGCGCACCACACAGCACTGCACGTACCACACCCACGCACCCACGTACACACACCCACCCCACACACACACACCACACCACCACATCACACGCACACGCGCGCGCACGCACGCACACGCACGCCACGCACACGCACCCACGCCACACCACACACACACACACGCACGCACGCATGCACGCACGCACGCCCACACGCTCGCACCCACACCCACCCATACACACACACGCACGCACGCATCCACGCACGCGCGCACGCGCACGCGCACGCACACACACACGCACGCACACACACACAAACACACACACACACAACACACACACACACACACACACACACACACACACACACACACACACACACACACATAATATGAAAGATATAATAGAAAATGGTCTTTTTTCTTAAAACACCCTGTGTTTCGAAAACGAACCATTTATTGGCATATGTTTATATAGGAAATTAGGGCTTATTTTACATTTTGAACGACCATGGCCCATGGTTGCCCCCCCCCCCCCCCCTGTTATAAATCCTGGCTACGCCCTTGTATTAATACACATTTAATTAGGATACACACATTTAATGGTTTATTAAGGAAAACTACTAGCACGCATGCAGAATACATGTGTTTTATAAAACGTATATGTGCACACCCGATTACCGTTACCTTTGGTTAGGCAACATAGATAACACAGTAGTAGTACAGCTAACCCATATCTGGATCACGTTTTGGCGGGGAATTTAAATTTCAAGGTTGACGGGAAATATTAACTTAAATTTCAGGGCGTAAAGTATCATATTACAATTCTTAGAAATCTAAAAGTAGAATCAAAATTCATTGGCCTCCTCAAGGTCAGAATTCAATGACCTCTAGAGGCATTACATATTCTTAGAATCAAAGTTCATTGACCTTTAAAAGGTCAAACCCAAGGGGGAGGGCATGCTGTTTGAGTTTTTCAAGCTCCTTCAGCCACACCCCCTGAAAAAACCTCATACAATATAGACGGTAACGGAAATCTAACCCATTACCTCCCAAATGCTAAGCAGATCGTGTCATAACTGCTTTACCAGCTCGGTCACCTTGAGGAGATAACCGCTGTAACACTAAAGTATGTTTATTGTTGAAATGCCGTGAGCGTGACTGATATAAAATATGTTACCGTTTGGTTCATTAATTGTAAGTGCAGACCTTTAACATGTTATAATGCGTTACTTATAATACAGTTAGCTAACTAACAGCGTTATCAACATTTATGGGACACAGGCTTGTAGTAAATATTACAATATTACCACATTGATTCATTAAGGTGAAAGTAGGGTTATAACAATTTAGATCCTTTAATAACTTTAGAATAATAAATACGCATTGATGTATGTATTTATAATTAATACTTGTATTTTATTTATGTTGTTATTCTTGTTGTAGTATACGGTAAGGTTTTTCTTTGCTAGTTCTTTTCCTTATCCGGAATAAATACAGCAGAACTACATTGCTCTTGCTTATAAATTTACTGTTTGTTACCTTTATTTTATCCTCCCTTAGATACACACATAATATATATATATATATATATATATATATATATATATATATATATATATATATATATATATATATATATATATATATATATTCCGTAACAACTCTTTCACACAACATGGGTGAACCTACCTCCTTTCTTTTTAAAAATTAGCCGATTATTTGGCTTATACAAGTTCGCGTATTAGCTTTGTTTTTGCAATCGAGTTACGCAGTCGTTACACTGGCCTTGGTATATTACAGTATAATGTTTAATCCTTAGTGATGATGTTTAATGCATGTGTACCTAAAAATAATGTGATTTACAAATAATACATTTAAAGGAATAGTGTTACATTAAAGAAAGAATATATAATGTGAAGGTATACGGTGAATGGCCGAGCGTTTTATATTACGGTTTAGATGCATCTTACCACACACTCATATTACTTAAGTTAAACAGAATTTTTGCCACGGGAACAAATCAAATTCTTTCATTACTGTACTTACAAAATTTGCTTGAGTTGAGAATTATGTTTATAAGAAACGTATCAATGTATTTTTTTTTAACTTTACGTTCAAATATATTTGAAATTAAAAAAATTGATGTAAAATGTATTAATGTCACATTGTGTTAACTCTAATTATAAGTTTTTGTTATTTCTTTGAAATTCATTCCGATGTGTAAACATTTAGTAGTATAACACAATTTCTAGATGGGCCTATGGGAACCCTGTATATCTCTGCTGTTTTGAGGCGAAGCTAAGTTTCTCATGATCTGTCATTTAAATAATTTTACAACCTGCTAGTGACGTCATGCTTTCACCAACTTTATATTGTAAACCCCTTTACGAAGGGTTAAAAATTACATAGACGGTACCATGAACTTGCAACTCCCGCAGTTGTGTCAGTGATTGTGGTTATCTTATGTTTCAATGTCATTGGTGACAGCTTAGCCTGATAATCATGTAAAGACGTCACGTAGGGGATGAAAATTGTGTAGAGGTAAGGGGGTTGGTAGCTGTACCTGCGTGTAGGTGTGAGAAGGAGGTATCTTGGACGTGTGAAAGATATTGAAGAAATAGGGGATAAAATTTGCAAAATGAGATGTGTGTAAGGGTTTGAAGAATTAGTGGATGAAATCAATGAAGTCAATTACATGTGTAATTGATTAGGAATGCTTATTTTGCTTAACGTTCGGTGGCTTATTGATTTCCCTTATTCAATCTTCACTTCCGGTCCAGGCTTTGCTTCTATTATTAGATTTCCAAGGATTGAACAATCTCCCTTCGACCTTAAGAAAGGTTAATTAACCTGGGGGTTTCTAGGGACTCGTTCAACTTGTCCAATACTTAGCTTGACCTACTTTTAGACAACTATTTGACTCAATTTAGCCAATACAAGAACCATCTAACCTTGACAACCTTTTAGCATAGACAATGTTACAGGCTAAGTGCAATTTCGGTAAAACCAGTAAATCACTCAATAACTGAATTCAACCCAAAACATTTTTTTATTTTTTTTTTTAATTTTGAATAAACGTAGTAATGCGAACGTTGTCCGAAAGGATTAAGGTTACAAATGTGTACACTAAAAAAAAATAACACTCACTTAATAAACACTAAACATATATTGTAATTTAATAAGAATTAAAATAAACAATTGGTATTTTGTCCGAAACCATTGAACATAATTAAAAATTATTATTTAATTGAACATAATTATTTGTATCGTAAAATTTCTAATAAAACTGATGTAAATTGAGTATTGCAAGCTCAAATAATCCTAATTTACTTACGATATATATCTTAAATCCTTAAATTACCCCAAAAATAAAACAGCACAATAATAATTTCATAAATTTACGAACGATAATATGAAAAATTCAATTAGGAATGGATACGCTTTTTGCACAAATTTGAAATCTAGACGTGACTTAGATAAACTTCAACAACGGCATATTCATTCGTCCAAACAAGCACAAATAAACATTTCATTAACGTCACCGACAAAGGTGAATTCAGAAAATATGTAGTTACAAAAATAATTAATCGAACTTCCTTTTCTTTTGCACAACGCCTCGGCAGTGGACCTTCTGATATTTAATCGACGTGAACCAATAACTCCTTTAAAATTATCTTCACAAAAACTTCATTAGCAAAACATTTTTAACCAAACACCATTCGCTACGATTACTTCATCATCTGGTTGACGATAATATATACACAAAATAACTATATTTGTTTATTTAAACTTATTAAAGCGTCACTTTATACAGCAAATTTGTTTTTTATCATGGCCAGCTACGTACTCCAAACAAACATATAATAACCGGAACCTCTTCACAAATAACCCGACAGAAAAAATAAGGTTCGCACTAGCAGTAAAACACGTAGCCACATTCTTTGAACTTGAAGAGTTAATAGGGGATCCCTCAACGGAAGCTCTTTCACCACGGTCCTGATGTAAGCAGGTTGCACTTGCCTCCAACACACATTTCCAGTACGCGGCCGGAGCCGCGATAACGGGAGGCTACATCATTACCTCTCTAACAAGACTGCCTCATCATCCAAAATTCGCCACATTGGATTTGAATCCCTTTAAATTTTAATTAGGCAATTACACAGCTTCGTTACTTTAAATTAACATTCGCGCGAAAAACGATAGCCCCTCGGCACTAAATCGGAAAAGAATTGTATCATCCGTCCAAATTGCATTCCCCAAGGTACTTCTGAGTTATCACTGAAATATGATCTGTTTGTAACAGAGCCATCCTACGAAAATGAGTTTTAAAACCTCGTCTTTAGAAATATAACTGTTTGCCTATAGACTAAAATATTTACTGAATTTTATACACAGTATAATTTTACATGATGAAATTTTAAAACCATTTAACAAAGTTCACCAAAATTTCCCGCCGACCTTGAAATATAAACGAAAAGTAACTGGAATCAGCAGGGTGTGCGCATGTACGATTTGTAAAACACCTGTTGATGCATTTTGTATACGTGCTGGTAGTAATAAAACGATTAAATGTGGTCATCCTAATTAAATATGTATTAATTAATACAAAAATCCCAAATAATGAATCTTTATCCCCTCTGACGTTGTTTCAAAACAGTTAAGAATTTTGCTGCGTCAGAGTCCCCTTCAGTCCGACTGCTGGTCCAACAACCGATCTCTGAATTAGCATCACTACCAGAAGACGTCTCCGTCTGCCGCGAGTTTCAATGAAACGGCGACCTTCGATACAAACCACGTCTTTTTATCATCATTCTTCGTTTCGTTCACTGAACTTCGTCTGCCAGAGAATACTTCAACCACCGCGGCCTACTGTTACTTAAATCTGAGGTCAGCTGCATGTAAGTTTTATTTTACAACCGTATGCATACATTTGTGGACAACGCAACGCCGGGTGTTATTCCCGACGTGGTTTTTCACTTACACTGTCGGATGCGCTTAAGTTCTACCGACCCCAGGCTACCTAAACAATGTGTAGGGTGTTTACGATTTGAATGTAACAAAGCCGCCATTCATTCGGTCGTCCAGTTCCTGTAAATTGCAATAGCATCCGCAAACATTACTTACAACAAGTAAGCATTAAACGTCTATCTCACTTAACGTAATCACCAGTTTTCTTCAACTTTACTACTTATTAGAAGTCCTGAAACCGGTTTCATACTCGCTCGCTCATCGCGAGACTTCTTATTAGTAGTCTTGAACCTGTATCCGAACTAAAATGCACGTCGCGATAACCCAGATTTAAAGAATAAATCCTGTCTTAAAACATTCGTTAAATAAGGACGCCCGTAAAACGTCTAGCTATCCTGCCCGCCTATATAAGTAAGTCCTGTTGCAAACGGAACGTTTACGAAGGTTTAAAGACCTTACACAGCCCTCGAATCAGATAATCACCAGGTAGCCACCACCAGCGCTGCCCCACCAGGCCTGACCTCCAGATCGCAACGGTAAGCGAATTATCTGCTTCCGCAAATAATTATTCGAGACGATAATATCCTGTATCAAAATTCCCGAGTGTAAATATATCTATATATAATAGCCACCACCCACACCATCATTTTCAGTACTCATTGCCTCTTAAAGGCGATAAAAGATCCAAAAACCGTCATCTAAATTTTTACATTAAAATCTCTACTAATTACAAAACGTAATTAGAGTATTAAAAACTATTATTAATTTTATTAAATACATACATAAAAAGTTTACCTCGAGTAGGATTCGAACCTACGACCTATACTTTGCTAGAGTACCGCGCTAATCAACTGCGCAATCGATGTAAATTTTGTCTTTATGTAGGTCAGCGGTCAAAATAAATTGATCCAAAAGCTTAAGAAAATTTTGAAATACACGAGCCGTCGTAAACTTATAAACATACTGTAAATTTATATTTCCAACCGTTATAAAACTTTCAATTAAATAAATATTCCCAATTTAAAAAATTCTAAATAAAATAAACAAAATCGGTTTAGCAATGAATTGTTATCTTAACAAAATCTTCGTTGATTGCTAAATATTTTAAACATAGAGCGATTAGTGCTTGTATCATCAATAATATCTTTATATTTTATTAATATTTTATCTTTTAAATCGTATTTAGACATTCATTAACAGGTTTTAGCTTTAATACTTCAATATGAAAATGTACACTTTCACCATTATCACACATAATAAAATACTCTTATCTTTTTTGGGTTATTAATGGTGTATTTTAAATTGTACAATACAAACGTTTCGATAACACACAGCTGTCTTCGTCAGCAGTAATATCTATTAAAATTGTTAAAAATGCAAACAATTTTGTCAAAGTTGAAAAATTAAAACATAAACGTCAGCCTGCTATTGATATTGCAGTTTGAGAAACGTATAAACCAACCATAGAATTAAATTTTAGTAAAGGTCATTAAAAATTAAATATTGTTAAACTGTCTTAAAGATGATAAATCAGAACACTCTCTAACGGCGAAAGGTAACAATGATAAATGTCAGCCAAAAAACACATTTAACAGAATTTAATCAAGTTGAATCTAACAAAGAGATATCTTTGTCAATAAGTGCAAGTGTTATTAACAATGAAAAGCCTAATGCAGAACGTTTTTTTGTAATTTTTAAATTCTAAACTCAATTTCAACTACTTATGTTAAAATGTAGTGCTGTGGTAGTTTAACATAGAATTGGTAAAGCATTTACTGTAACGGTAAAAAACGGGTGGTAGAACGGGATTACAGATAAAATTGGCCTTTTTGCCCCGACTAGCCAGCGTATGGGTGTAGGTCAGATGTTAAAAAAATTGCACATCCAGAATAGTAAATCTTACGTAAGTCACAATAGGGGATGGAGACAAAATCAGTTCGGTTTGGGCGCCAGAATGTTTAGTAGTCAAAATAAGGGTCGTCGTGCCAAAATTACGAGTACATAGCGTGTCTAAACATACAAAAAACATACGCTTACCTATCCGCAATCAATCCCAGGTGGGCTGGACAGCAACTCAGCAAACCACCTGAAAAAGGGCTTCAAAAGCACTACACGCTTGTCAAATAAAAGCGTGATAAACACTCAATAACGTTACGTTAATACACCTCAGTGTAATAATAAGACACTAAATAATAATCAAAACAAACTGAATAATCTATAGGATGAACTCTAAACTGAATTAATGCTCAACTAGAAAAAAAATCAAATAGAATACTAAATATTAAGAACGCTATTACTCGATAAAACAAAAAAAAACTAACTTCGTTACGTTAAGACTAAATTACGGTAACTTGCAATTACTCAATAAATCTTACGTTCGCAAAAAAAACGGTAATGTAACACAAAAGAAGGGTGTTTACAGAATTAAACACATTTATGAAAACTAACAAAGCTATAATAAGATTAAAACTATATAAATAAAAAAATGGTATAAATATCAACATACGATAAGGCGCATAAGAAAACAACAAATACTTAATCGGCGACGAAAGACTGGCCAGCGATCGATGTACCGCCGGTCTAAATCACTTATCTTAACTATTTCGTGAAAAATATGACCACACTAGCTCAGGGTCAATTGCCCTTTAATACAAAACAAAAGACTAGTATGAAGGCGAAGTGTCAATAATATAATTACTTAAAATAATTAAATCTAAAGCAAAAAAACTTATTTCAATAGGCAAAACAACTCCGCTTTCAAACTTTCGTATACAAAGAAAATAATTTAAGGTACATACACACAAAAAAATATATCCACAAGTTCTATTAAATTGTTCCAGAATTACTGAAAATACTCAATCAAAAAAAAAACTATATTATACTACCTTAATGGTTAACTTGACCCCACTTCTGTGTTACAACGATGGGGATGAACTAGGTGTTCAATTACTGCTATTCGGATGTGGTTTCCCCAGGTCTGACAAGATGATGAGTGAAAATGTTGACGTTTATTCTTTTATTCGCAACCAATTCCTTGAATGAATCTCGAAATATGTTACTGTCTTAGTTAAAAAAACTTTTAAATTAATAACTTCTTTTTTAAAATGATTATAATTCGAGCGTTCAACTTTGCTTGAATAACTATTAGCTTTTAAATAATTTTCTTTATGTTACGAGTCCAAAAGGTTGATAACTTGTTTAAATAACTATAAATTTTAATATATGGCGAAAGTTTCTTTATCTTTACACACGCTTTGTACGGTAAATCGGTGGCACAGCAAGAACGTTAATGTTAAATAAATCCGCAAAAGCGAGAAAAACCAAAGAGGTCACTGAAGCACTATACAACACGACGATGTCCTCTAGGTAACTTTACGTAAAACCGAAATCGGCACTAGGTATAATCCTCTGGTGATGAACAATTTTAAAAAATCCCTTTTACAGGTCTTCTTCAGGAGTAGCTAAACTACCCTTACTACACAAAAGTACGTTCGTTAAACACCACAAGGTCCCAAAATTTCAACGTTCTAAACCACCCCTTAAAGCGTAACAAGCGGCACCGTACTAGTACACGAGAGCGCGATTAGTTTTAGAATCCGGCAAATTATTCACAAAAATCCATCTTTGAATTTTGAATCCCACTACTCATAAAAATCTTATCTAAGTTAATTCCACCAATTAAAAAAACGGAAGGGGAAAATAAGGTACCCCAATACACAAATTCGTTTCCGTCCGTAAGGACTCGGTAATTTCCAAAAGTTCAAACGTCAGCAAAAGTAACGTGTACAGCCTCTCTATGTTTACCTTAAAGTACGAACAATAAGGCCCATATGCAATTTCTATGACTCAAAACCAGCATATTCACTAATAATCTGAACAACTATTAATAAGCGACTTTATGTCGCTAACATGACATCATACGCAGATAAATTCACACTATTTATTTAAATTACTTAATTTTCTATTATATTTTACGGAAATCAAACGAAATGAAAGTTATTTACACTTAATACAACTATTTACAAATAAGCGTTAATCAAACTTCTATAAACGAGAAATAATAAGGAAAAACAACCTAAATTACAAAAAAAAATAATTCACAAACTAAGAATCTAAAGCTCACCACACACACACCTTTCCTAAAGGTCGCCACACACGTTAAACACAAATTTATCTATAAAAACTCAATTTGACAACAACAAAAAATATGTATATACGGAATCTAACTAGGTACATAGAACTACAAACAAAATTACGCAATACGTATACAGGGTGTTCAAAATACCCTGACATTACGTCGAGGTCTAGGAAAAACAGCAAAAAAGTCAAAATTAAGACGTATCATTATGCCAAAACCTATTTAAACGGGGATTTTCTTCTTATCTATTAAAATTATTAGGGTGTTTATATATTTCAATAGCTTCACGTTGTAAACGAACATAATAATGAGATTGTCTTGACAATATTTTCATATTGTCAAATTGAATGTCATGATTCAGATTATTCAACGCATGGTACCGCAGACTTCTCTTGTGGACCTAATCTACAAAATCTCATATGTTCTTTTATGTAACCTTAAATAAAAACCAGTTCTTAATGTTGGTATTGCTTTTCTTCCTTTTATAGCTAATATTACAGATAGAATTGAAGAAAATCCGAATTAAATATGACATTAGGACTATTTTTAAACCTACAGGAAGAATTAAAGGACATTTAAGATCACCTAAAGATGTGTCAAACCCATTATTATCTTCCGGAGTGTATAAGTTATTTTGTTCATGTGGAAAAGTATATATTGGAACCACAAAACGTAGCTTTGATACAAGACGTAAAGAACATACGAGATTTTGTAGGTTAGGTCAACCAGAGAAGTCTACGATGGGTGACCATGCCTTGAATAATCTGAATCATGACATCCAATTTGGCAATATGAAAATATTGTCAAGACAAACTCATTATTATGTTCGTTTAGAACGTGAAGCTATTGATATATAAACACCCTAATAGTTTTAAAAGACAAGAAGAAAATCTCCGTTTAAATAGGATTTGGCATCTTATAATTCAAAAAAGGCATAGTGATACGTCTTAATTTTGATTTTAATTTGGACTTTTGGTATGTCTAGGTTTTTTCCTGTGTTTTTCCTAGACCTTGAAGTAAATGCTTTACCAATTATATGTTAAATTACCAGAGCACTACATTTTAACATAAGTAGTTGAAATTAAGTTTAAAGTTAAAAAAATTACAACAAACGTTCTACATTATGCTTTTCATTGTTAATAACACTTAGCACTTATTAACAAAGATATCTGTTTTGTTAGATTTAACTGGATTATTTTGTTTGATGTCATGTTTATATGTGTGAATGCTTCTACAATTTTGAAATTGAACATTTTGTTAAATGTGTTTTTTGGCTGACATTTTTCATTGTTAGCTTTCGCCATTAGAGAGTGTTCTGATTTGTCATCTCTAAAACAGTTTAACAATATTTAATTTTTAATGACCTAGTTATTCTTTACTAAAATTTAATTCTATAGTTGGCTTTATACGTTTTTCAAACTGTAATATCAATAGCAGGCTGATGTTTATGGTTTAATTTTTCAACTTTGACAAAATTGTTTACAACATCTTTAACAATTTTAACAGATATTACTACTGACGAAGATAACTGTAAGTGTTATCGAAACGTTTAGATTGTGCAATTTAAAATACCCCATTAAAAAACCCAAAAAAGATAAGTATATTATTTAATACTTCAAAACTGTAATTTATGCTGAATAAAAAAAAATATGCAAAATAATAATAAGTACTTTGTTAGTAGTGTTCTGCATTAATATTTCAAAGCTAAAATGAAATTTTGTGATCGATCCGGCTCATTAAAACTAAAATTATGCAATTCCTAAAACTAAAAACAACTAAATAACTAAATTTCGATTACCTTTTTTTTCAAAGAAACCGTTATTAACGCAATAATAAAAAAATGTACTTAGAAGATAATCTTACTTGTCTGGGATCAATAAAATTTAAATCTAATTCTTACGTATTACATTAATTGTTCACTCGCATACCGGGTATAGCGGCTCTTTAGCCTAACATCACATCACCTTATACTGTAATGTTTTCCCTTCAAAACGTTTACCACAATGATAAATGGTTACTTCCATATACAAATTGAAGTTCTTATTTGCTTTTATACAATTAATTTGGTATGCCTAACGATTGTACACATTCAATGTCAATGATAATCACCAATAACTCAACTAAATTTTACAAAATTTTCTTCCCGTCACTTGAATGGTTGCCTTCACATTTCTTTGTAATAATATTAGGTCACACGTCCCACAATTGAACACTCATAACAAAATATTTGCTGTGTTAACTTCTAATCTGCCTAAGCACTTTTTATTTCTTGAAGAAAATCACTCTGTTTTCCTTACACATATATATATATATATATATATATATATATATATATATATATACACACATATATATATATATATATATTAAATTATTTATTTGTGAATGTCTATACGATTTATTCCCTTATGGGTTAATTCAGTCGCTATACATGCTCTGCTAACATTATAATTCTCACAAATAAACTCCGACACTAACCATTCTAATGGTTAGCCGCGCACGACTCTTACTCAACACCTCTAACCAACTAACGGACTCCTTAAGCTTCACATTCGCTTATATACCTTCTGCCCGGAATATTTCCAATACGTCACAATAAATTCTCGCTAAAATCAAAATTCACCTATCCCAATTGAGTATTTCATGCGTTTCTTTGCCGAGTCAAAGGCTCCAACGTGGACGAAGACGGGAACGATGCGAAATAAACGTAGCCATCTTGAATTACCTTGTAAATTCACTAAAAACTTTCCGAAGAAATCATCAATTGCAATTACATTTACACTGTAGATTAACCAGATTATCCTTCAACTTTTTATACAAATCTCACATATGGGTGAAGTCTATTTCCGCACAATCTAACGAACTCCCTCTCATGTTATCAACTTTATTCTTGAACATGCATTAAATTTTCCTTTTGCACCATATTACAACAACTGCACGTTAATAAAATATCAATATATCATAAACTCACTAATACGTCTACAACCATTTCTTTAGTCCAAATTCCTCCATACACAGTAGCAAAAAAACAGTACTTTTATCAGTGCCGTATCAATAAAAATTTACTCAAAACATTATTTTTCAACCAAATTTAACACTTTCAACACGAAAATCTTTCTACAGCATTAAAATATTCCTTCCCACGATAACCAATGCCTCACTAAATTCCAGTGGCGTATCAATTACACCAACTTACATTACGCATACTCAAAAAAAATTCTTTTCATGCAAACTCACTTCAGCTACATTCAAAACACGTTACATACGTTATCAAACTACTACACATACAGGGTGCATTAAAATAACCTTACAATCTACATTCCTATGCCTGCATACTTCCCTAGCTTCGGCAAGATTCATATACTGTATGTGACAAGCCCTTTTATTTTAAAACTCCTTTGCTTCCTTTCTTTTATCATACACATGTAATTAGATAAGTTTTGCGCGGCCTACCAGGCTCGACTTTACCTCTAACTTCACCCACATATATCTACTTTGTTAATCTTGTGTTGTTCATTCTTTCGATGCTACCAAACCAACGTAGTGTGCTGCTTCTATACCTATCAATCATTGTCTTTTTTTCGCCTCACTCATGCTTTCGAATCACTTTCCTACCAGCATTCACCCGCCCTCCAATCTCGCTATCCATTGTACCGTCCACTTGTTCCACAATTTCATCATGCAGAGTAAATACTCTACTCTCCTTTTCACCTTCCCAATTAAACACTGCAATCTTTGCTTTCTTACTATCTTAGCAAGGAGTTAAAGTCAAATTCTTGGAAATCTAACCAGTTCTAGCAAAATAAGCATTCCTAATCAATGACTGCCTTAGCGTATGCCCGATGTTGCTCGGTTTTTGGAAATCTAAAAATAGAATTCGTTCTTGGAAACAAGCAGAATTATGGGTTGTTATCTATGCTAAAAGGTTGGTCAAGGTTAGATGGTTCTTGTATTGGCTATTGGCAAAATAAGCATTCTTAATCAAAGACTCATGTAATCGGCTTGGAGCCTGTTTGATGCAATTTCATCCGCTAATTTTTCAACCCCTTACTACACACACCTCATTCTTCAACATTTTATCCCCTATTTCTTTAACCCCTTACACACTTTCAAAATGCCTTCCTCTCACCTACACGCAGGTTCAAGTATAATTCAGATTGATTATACAGGAAAATTCTATTTAGGAATTGTGTTATACTACTAAATATTTACACATTTGAATAGAGTTCAAAGAAATATTACGATTTTTATTTTTTAAATGTTCAGAAAATCTTTTAAATCCTATAAATTGGGTAATTCAAGTTCAATCGGGCTGGTTGTGGTGTTGAAATACTCATTGCGGTATGGGGAAACAAAACTTAAGTATTATTGCCTGAGTTATCGTTGTATTTTCTGCTTTGCTTCGGACTTTGTGAATTTGTGTTTATTTGCTACAAAGTAATGTGCCACAACAGGTGCAGATTTATATTTTTTAATTTACAAATTAGAAAGCGGATTTAATTGAAACCATATAGAAAATATGGGCAGCTGTGTATTTTGATAGAATTAAGGTGTGCTTGGAGTTAGGTTTTAGAAGATAATTTGAGAGGGGTTGTTGATTTGTTTATGGTTTAGAGGGAAAACAGTTTTTTGTTTGATAAAAGGTACTATTATAATAATAATTAACAATATTTTCTTTCAGAAAATGTTTGTAATGAACAGTTAATGAGATTATTATTAATTGAACTAAATAAGGATTTAATTTAAATATGAATTGTCTTACAATACCATGGTATGAGTGATTATTTGATCTAATATAGATTAATATCAATGATAATTTGAAAGTTAATATTACATCTTACCCTTGTTGTTTAATGTAGTGAGGGTCTCTTGATTTCATTTTTATGTACATTTCATACCTATAATGTACCATATTTTAAGATAGATGTTCACGTGTAAATGTAGTGGAGGCATAAGCCACTCCCGCGTAGAAGAGCTTAAAAGAAACCTTGGGGAAAGGGAAAGGAAAGATCACATGTTTCATTACCTCCCCAAGGGTAGAGCGTGCTGTTTGAGTTTTGCAAGCTCCTCAGCCACAATCATGGATTCCCAGCAGACATACATACATACATTACGTATATATGCATGGTGGATTAAGGATGGGTGTGGTCAAGGTTATGATCGGAAGGAACGGAGTTAGGGTTCAAAGGGGAAATATACTACTTCAGCATTTGCCTAAGTAGCCGAACATGCTGTGCATATACTACATGCGTATGAGGAAAACCCCCTGAAAAAACCTCATACAAGGTAGACGGTAAGGGACTCGAACCCATTATCTCCCGAATGCTAAGCAGATCATATCATCACTACTTTACCAGCTCGGTCACCTTAGGGAGATAACCGTTGTGACACTAAAGTACGATTATTGTTGAAATGCCGTGTGCGTGACTGATATAAAATATGTTACCGTTTGGTTCATTAATTATCAATGCAGACCTTTAACACGTTGTAACGCGTTACTTATAATACAGTTAGCTAACTGTATAACAGCGTGATCAACATTTAATTAATATGAGAGTAGAGTTATAACAATTTAAATCTCTTAATAACTTTAATATAAATGCGCATTGATGTATGTATTTATAATTAATACTTGTGTTTTATTTATGTTGTTATTCTTGTAGTAGTATACGGTAAGATTTTTATTTGCTAGTTCTTTTCCTTATCCGGAATAAATACAGCAGAACTACATTGCCCTTGCTTGTAAATGTATATACTGTGTTTTATTGTGTTATCTTTATTTTATCCTCCCTTAGATACCCGCAACACATATATTTTCCGTAACAACTCATTCATACAACGTGGGTGATCCTACCTCCTTTCTCTTTAAAAATTAGACGATTATTTGGCTTGTATAAGTTCGCATATTAGCTTTGTTTTTGCAATCTAGTTACGCAGTCGTTAGACTGGCCTTGGTATATTACAATATAATGTTTAATCCTTAGTGATGATATTTAATGCTTGTGTACCTAAAGTAATGTGATTTACAAATAATACATTTAAAGGAATAGTGTTACATTAAAAAAATATATATAATGTGAAGGTATACGTTGAATAGCCGAGCGTTTTATAGTACGGTTTAGATGCATCTTACCACACACTCATAAATTTTTTTCATTACTATACTGAAAACTGAATATTTTCAAAATTTGCTTGTGTTGAGAATTATGTTTATAAGAAACGTATCAATGTATTTTTTTTAATTTTACGTTCAAATGTATTTGAAATTTAAAAAATTGATGTAAAATGTATTAACGTCACATTGTGTTAACTCTAATTATAATTTTTTGTTATTTATTGTGTTTACATACAGGATATGTTAAAATGATTCACTGGCAACGCCTTTTCGCTAAATTTGCATTTCACGTTTAAACATTCAGACATTAACAATTTATATTAATACTTAATGATAACATATATAGCTTATTCATTACGAACAAGACGTACATAGTGATTAATATTTCTTTATTTTTAGTAAGTGCTATATACTAGATAAGAAGGATGATAATATAATATTTCCATCAAGCATCATAACATATTAAATTCTTTATAAATGTCATAATCACTACCATGGAATTGTTTCTTACAAAAACGACGATAGTGAACAACTTGTATAAACTTTTCACAGAAACACGCTAGATTGTAAGATTCAAGAAATTCCAATCGATAGCTTATAATATCTTTTAACAACGATAACCCACGCAATAATGGTATACCACCACGACAACGAGTATTACAACTTCTCGACCAGTCCGATTGAATCTGAATTACCCAATTTATAGAATTTAAAAGATTTTCTGAACTTCCAACTTAGGTGGTCTTTTAAAAAATAAAAATCGAAATTTTTCTTTAAAATGTATTCTGATGTGTTAATATTTAGTAGTATAAGACAATTTCTGAATAGAATTTTAATGTAAATCTCTCTGAATTATACTTGCCCGATAGACAGAAATACAAGATATGATAATTGCATAATAAAGCTTTCATGAACAATTTTCCAACCTGCTAGTGACGTCAGGCTTTCACTAACTTGATATTGTAAGGAGTTGAAAAATTAGGAGATGTAATTTCCATCAGGCATGCGCCAAGCTGATTACATGAGTAATTGATTTGGAATGCTTATTTTGATTAACATTCGGTGAATTATTGATTTCTCTCATCCAATACTCACTTCCAGTCCAGGCTTTGCTTCTATTATTAGATTTCCAAGAATTGACCAACCTCCCTTTGACTTGTTAAATACTCACCTTGGCCTATTTGTAGACAAATATTTGACTTTGATTCCTTTTAGGCAATAGCCAATACCAGAACCATCCAACATTGACCAACTTTTTAGCATAGACAACAACCCATCATTCTTCTTGTTTCCACGAACTAGTCCTCCATGCGCAAAGCCAGTCAATGAGTAGGAATGCTTATTTTGTCAAACTGGTTACATTTCCAAGAATTTAACAACATGAATCTTATGTTAGAACTAGTTAGAACTAATTAGATTTCCAATAATTTGATCTTCAAGACGTTCCTCCTCACGTTTCCATGAACTAATTCTTCAGATTTTGAAGGTGGAGGTTGATATGTCGAAAGAAAGGATGAGATGGGTTGACCTCACGAGGATAGCCGAGCATGCACTAAGCCAGTCATTGCTTAAGAATGCTTATTTTGCTAGAATTGGTTAGATCTCCAAGAATTTGACTTTGACTCAATTTAGCCAATACAAGAACCATCTAACCTTGACGTAGTTTTTAGCATAGACAGCAACCCACCATTCTTCTTGTTTCTACGGACTGATTCCATTTTTAGATTTCTAATAATTGTAATATGATACCCCCTACAAGCCAATAAACTTTGACTCTCCCGTTTCCAAGAACTAATTCAATTCTTAGACTTCTAAGAATTGTAGTGACACGCCGCTAGAGGTCAATGAACCTTAGGTCAATAAACTTTGACCTTGAAAACGTCAATAAAAAGTAAATCTGCGCCAAGGATTGTTATACGATATTTTACGAATAATGAAAGCAGCGTGTGAAAATATGCGAAAGTCGTAGGTCTACAATTTTTGATAAAGTAACAGTAAGTGGTGTTTATTAATACGACAAAATAGCAGATAAAGTTTTGATTCGTGGATTGTTTTCTCAATCGAAGCAACCTATATACATAGATTTTGATAAAAAAATGACAAAAAAACATATTGTTTAAAATAATATAAAAATAATAAATTACAATGTTATTGCATGAGTTTCGGACTGTGGCGGGGGAAATATAGGACTCTGGGAGGAGTTTTCAGTGTCTATTGAAAAGCTCACATTTTACATCCTATAACCGGATTTATTTTTTTGCGGACGGTCCTCGCCTCTTAAAACTAATTCGTAATTGGCTTCTTGATACAGGATTTCAATGAAAAGATGGTAACGTAGTTAACAAAACTCCTTTAGTTGAGTTCCTTACTACGATGAAAGATAATGAAGTTGCTTCATGTTATGGATTAAAAACTGAACACATCAACTGTGAGAAAACCCAGACGCAACAAGTAGCTGCTCAGTTATTGTCTCATTCTACAGTTACTGCTCTGAGGCATTATAGTTATTTTGAGAACAAAACACTAACAAATGTACGGGGGAATTTATTTACAACATGAATTATTGGTTTGACATTATGAATTCGTATTCAACAAATGCTTCTGTTCCAACCAAAAAGTCTTATGATTGTGATATAGAACAACAAAACCAGATATTGGATGAGGTCTATGCTACAATTCAAAATATGCGATGTACCACAAAGAGCACCCTACAAATATTTCAACAGGGAATTCTAATATCTATTACTTCGCTTAAAGCCCTTTTTAATGATATGCGGCAACAATACTATTTTAAATATGTCGTCACACACAGGTTAGATTGTAACGAATCTTTTACGTTCTTCGATCATTTAGTTGTAAAAATAAAAAAAAAAGGGGGTTTTCGATTATTAATGATTTATAAGTTTGTGGTAGGCAACTTAATTTGCATTGGTGTAACTTAAGTTGCATATTTTGTTAAGAGTTTATACTTCCATATCGTGGAATTATTTTCTGCTCATATTTTGCGCGCAACGCTACATCACCTGATACCGTGAGAGTCCTTTTTAGCATTACTTGATGTACGTTGTTTTAAGCAAGAAGCCATTTTTGGTTTCCACCTAAATTTTGGGTAAAGCTCAGTTCTTAAGTTTTCAGACTCTATTACTCTGTTGGGTATGACTGTATCTTCAAATCTCTCATGGGTTGACCATCTTCTGCCAGCTACCAAAACAGCTGCTCGTAAAATAGGCTTTTTGTACAGATCTAAGCAGTACTTTACCTCTCGACAACTCCTTCTGCTGTATAAGGCCCAAATTCGGCCTCATCTGAATATAATTCTCACCTTTGGGTTAGTGCTCAATACGCTCTCGATATCGTTGATCGTATTCAAAAGAGAGCGATTAGGCTTATAAATGACCCGTCCTTAACTTCTCATATACAGTCCCTTGAGCATAGAAGGATGGTTTCAGTTCTTTCTTTGTATTATCGTTATTACAACGGCTATTGTGCTGGTGAATTACATTCTTTGATACCATCTCCGGCTATCTTTGCGAGAAACACTCGGTTCGCTCATTCACATCATCAGTATGCAGTACAAATCTCCACTTGTCGTACCAAACGGGCGCAATCCACATTTTTCTATACGGCTTCTAAACTCTGGAATGATCTCCCTAGTTCCTATTTTCCTCTCACTTATGATATGAGAAAATTTAAGGTAGCTGTTCATAGGCATCTATTGGCAATTCATTATCCCTCTATCCATCCTCCTAAGTGTTCCTGAGTGCTTTAGCACGATAGGCCTTATTTAGTCTGTTCAGGTCCACAATCATAAAAAAGAAAAAAAAAAGTGCCACTGATTTAATGGTAAGACACCTTTAACTCGTATTATATTAAAATCTGAAACATTTGCTCTTTGCAGACACTTCTACTTACCCTTCTACTTACACTTATAATTATACTTTTACCATCTTTGGGTACTTTTATTTTATGATTACATTTTGCATTTAATTCAGATCTAAATTTAGATCACACCTTTTTATTTGAACCTTCAAGCGAATGCAATAAATTCTGGATTATTCAAATTTCAATGAATATAAATTTGTAGGAAGTAAATTCAACTTTGGTATGGTTTACAACGTAAAACATTGAAAATACGACATATTACGCAACATTGGTGCGAAGATTACATTTCCGCATTCCTTATGATAACAGAGGTTCTCAAGAAGTTGTACAAAAATTTTATAACAGGTATTTATACCCCTACGACTTATTAGGATAAGGCTATTAACACTAGTTTTAAGATTTATTTTATATAACCCCCAAATTTAAGTGCTTAATTTGTATATCTTTTATTTTGACATTTTGGTGAATGCTTTATTGTATCCTCGGTTTAGTTATTCCGAGCGCAATAAAAAAAATAACTTGGCATCCGAGATAACTTTTATTATTGTTACCTTGAATATTAAATTATTATAAGTTTTTGTTATGAACGAATAAGTTCAAAGGTAAATATATAATTAAAAATTATTATTAATTTTATTGAATACATAAATAAACAGTTTACCTCGAGTAGGATTTGAACCTACGACCTGTACTTTGCTAGAGTACCGCGCTAACCAACTGCGCCATTAAGGTTCAAGCCCCAATCGATGTAAATTTTGTCTTTATGTATGTAGAACTGATGTAAATTCTTTACCTTTGAACTTATTCGTTCATAACAAAAACTTATAATAATTTAATATTAATCAAGTAGCTTTGATATATGTGAATCCTTGCGATATTGCAGGCTCACATTCCATTAATATAAGTAATTTGATTGTAATCTCATTATATTTAGAATTTAAATCAGTTCTACATACATAAAGACAAAATTTACATCGATTGAGGCTTGAACCTTGATGGCGCAGTTGGTTAGCGCGGTACTCCAGCAAAGTACAGGTCGTAGGTTCAAATTCTACTCGAGATAAACGTTTTATTTATGTATTTAATAAAATTAATAATAATTTTTAATTACATATTTCAATCTAGCACCCATTACCTACTAGTTTATCTACCCTAATTCTGGATGTTCGCACTACGTTTGTCTCCTTCGCCAGACCCACTTTTGCCCTAAACACACTCTCGATACAAACAAGAAAGGGTCCGATCGACACTCCTATCCGCGCATTAACTTTGTATCTCTCATCAGGTTTCTAAGTCGTTCATCATACATATTAAGTCCTAGTACGCGTTCAGTATGTTTTCTCTGTACCCCCACTCATCCATTCATATCTCCCAATATCACCAGTCCTTCGTTTGGCTTATATACGTTCAACACGTTCTCTAGACATATACGATTTAATATTCAAAATTAATTGAAAATATTATTAGTCCAGATAGATGGATTTAATTGGATGTTTGTCTTGGTAATATTTTACCTCACAATACGAAAGTATTGGGAGGTATTGCAATCGTTTGGCGAAATTTCGAGTGCAGCATTTTAGTTTTTGTGAATTATCCCAAAATAGAAAATAGATAGAAAGTAGATCCCGGCGTATTATTAAAGAGGATTAAATTTCCATTAAAATGACCAAAAATACTTCAAAATTGCGACACCGTAAGTTGTAAATAAATAGGTTGAAACATGAAATTTTCAAAATGTACGTCTGCCTGTCTGTATGTGTTCCAGCGCGATAGCGTCCACAAAGATAATCCGATGGTCATGAAATTTGGCACCTATGTTCGGATCCACGAGTAGACGCAATGATAAACTTTTGAGCGAAATCTGTCTAGTGAAAATGGCGGAATTCCATATTTCGACTATTATAGAGATCATTACGAACGGGTATTCGTAGCAAACCGGCATGTAGGCAACTAAGTAAACCATCCTAGAATTGAATATCTACCAAGTTTTTCGTTTGTTCATGAACTCCTCCGGTAGCGCAGTGGCAGCGCGTTTGGTTGATGTCCCGGCGTCTCGGGTTCAAGACTGATAACGTACGAGATTTTTTTTATCTTACCTTATTAGACATGTTATGGCATTTCGGGCCATTTGAAACGATTTTTGAAAAAAATTTGGCCCTTAGGTCAAAATTTTTAGAAAATTGTTTTTCCATTTTTACACGTTTTAAGACGTCTGACCATTTGACTTTTGGAAAAAAAAATTTTTGGCCCTTAGGTCAAACATTTTCGAAAATTTTTTTTTTGCATTTTTTCACATTTTGACCATTTCTAACCATCCTGATTTTTTGGAAAATTTTTTTTTTAATTTTTGCAATTTTTTTTGCATTTTTACACGTTACGATAAATTTTAAAATGTCATAATTCTAATTACTTTTTTTTATTCCTAAGTAGAATTTATTTCATTCAGGAATTATATAAAAAAAACTGTTGTTTTCGCAACAACGAAAGTTAACTATGGAATAAGTGTAAAAAATGGTAACCTTATCAATAGAAACATATGGGTAACAAGTAACAATATATTTGTCAAAATTATACTTTTATGCACATATTTACACGTTTTCAATTTAAGAACAAATTAAATATTTGGGTGATTATGACAATTTACTTTCTCTGATCAACTTTTTCGATCTTGATCATTTTTGTTTAGTACGTCAAGTTTTATAAGTTTTATTTAAATAATAACTTAAATTTAAGATAATGCATCTTGGTCTTCATATTTCATTAGTACACAGGCACCTTCCGCCATCTTGGATTTTGTGACGTCACTTCAGGTGCACCTTTCCCACCACTTTTTTTACACGCCCACGTGGGAGGTGTATTTTTGCACCCCTATTTTTGACCGCTTCTTTTCGGTGATCATTTTCAACCCCTTGATAGAATTTTTCAACTTAATTATGACCTTTTAGCAGTATTAAGAGTCTTTTTGGCGGTTCACACCTATGGTGGTCATTGTCAAGCCCTTGATGGAATTTTCACTCTAATTAGAGCCCTTTTGGTTGTGTTAAGAGCCTTTTTGGCAATTCAGGCCTTGCAGGGAAGGCAAATAGACGCGCACGTGAGCGGCATATTTTAGGCCTTACGATTGAGCTTTGGTTTGGTTTTTGGGGTTGGACTTGGAGTTCGTCTTGGGGTTGGGGTAGGGTTGAGGGCTAGGGGTGACAACTATTTTTGGTAATTATCTAACATAATTAAAATCCTCGGTGGATTATAATTAAATTTTTTACTATCATTTAAATTAATCTCACGTACAACAACAACGAAACAGGAATTTTATTAATACCAATAACGTATAACAAGTGATTTGTATAATGCTATTTTCTACTTGCATATTAAATTTGTTGCTTATCAAGATAAAGGTAACATATACATTTGATTTTAAATACGCTGTTAAATTCTATAATGATAAAATTGTTTTATAGAATGCAATTATTATTAAATAGCTATACAATCTATTATTAAAAGTTTTTGTTATGAACGAATAAGTTCAAAGGTAAATATGTAATTAAAAATTAAAATTACTCTAGCAAAGTACAGGCCGTAGGTTCAAATCCTACTCGAGGTAAACTTTTTATTTATGTATTTAATAAAATTAATAATAATTTTTAGCTATACAATCTCATTAATATGAAGCGGGAAAGTAGCAATCACCCATTGACATCGTGTTAAATTTTGCTGTTGCAAAAATACATTAAAGTCTAAATTAAATATTACGTGAAATAATAAATAATTTCTACCCTAATGTAATGGTGCTTTTTATATAGGCAGATTCTCTTTCTAAACAGTCACCACCTATACTTTCGAAAAATTATATCTAATTTATTTGCATGCTCAATTACATACACACAAAATTGTTTTATAGAAACGCGTTCATTAACAGTTATAAAAACCTCATTAAAAAGACTGGAAAGTAATAATTATATATATATATATATATATATATATATATATATAACATAAAGTTAAATTAACATGTTTCAAAAATATCAAATTGATATAATGGAAATAAAAGACAAAAGGATTGAATCGTTTATTATTATATGCGAATTAATAGCTACAAGTTTAAAGTCCATGAATACGTACCCGCTATTATAGAACTGATTTTATGACGTCATCCTGTAAGAGTAATAATACATTCGGAAATGTCTGATTTATTTGCCCCAATTTTTATTTTATTTTCGGTTTCCCCATAAAATTTTACGTCTTCTACTACCATTATTAAGAAAAAAAATAATTTCAGGCGTTAGCAACGAAAATTTGAATCTACTGGTAAAAATTAATATTTCATGAAACATAAAAGGCAGATAGGCGAAACTTGTACAACGGTTAGACATGATATTGGACTATGTTTTCAGTATTAGACATTTTTGAAATTTATTTCTAGGGGAGGTCCGGGAGTAATGGTAGTTAAGAAAATTAAAAGTGACAGTCATTTTTTTTATTGCAACTGGGTTTTTTTTATATTCTCATTCGATGCAGAATTTAATTACCTATCTAATGATCTATCATGTTCCTATACCTAAACTGAATGATTTTCGTGTTATGGAGATGATGTAGTAAATACGCCGTAAATTAATAGTGCGCTTTGCAATCTGCCGTATGATACCTTCAATCAGTTGGCTATGCAATTGAATTGTCAAATTTATGGTAAATGACAGTTATTTAAGTTCTTTTAGGATTTAATAACGAAGATTATTTGAATTTTTTGTTGGTCACCGCGAATATGAAAGAATTATTCAAAGAACGACTAGAACCTTTATTCAACCATATTTACATCGGCCAGATGTGTATTATTTCGACTGTACTAACAATAACCGTATGGTGAACTAAAATATTTTTTATACAACGTATCCATACGTAGCTTCACTAAACACGTTTTCTACTTATGAATGGTTGGATATAAACTGGCTATTGCTTTCCCATGATTAACTAATTTAGAATGTAATACACAAACCTGATTACTGCAACTCGTATTTAGCATTTATATTGTACTTATAAATTTACATTCAAAATAAAACAAACGACGATAATATGCTTTTAAAAAAATGATTTTCTCTTTGATCGTGTAAAAGCCAGACTTCATCAGTTTTTTATATTGTGTACAAACAAACTATCACCTTGGTGTTATAAATAAATTTCAAACTGAGTTTTTATATTGTATATACATACAAATTGCTTTAAATAAACGAGTACCTAATTAAGTAAGCAGTCAATTAACATTTACTAGTTTTACAATGTGATTTAGGTAATAGGAGGTTGCATAATTATCCTCTATCATAAAAATTGTATTCTAATAAAGAACAAAGGTGTGTAAAGATAATGATGACAAGTGCTTTTCATAATAAAGAGATTTATTTAATCTATTCACATGTATCATATAGGTAAAATTTCGCAACGCGAGGCTTTCGGCGAATACTGTTTCGGCGATCCCCACACCAACCCTCCC
>JARFJB010001433.1:2500-24786 GCA_036346205.1 Vesta saturnalis
GCGTGTGCTGTCGTGTGCGTGTGCGTGTCGTGTGGTGTGCGTGTGCGTGTGCGTGGCGTGTGTGTGCGTGTGCGTGGCGTGTGGTGTGTTCGAAAAACGTATGTTTAAAAATTTTTTTTTGAGGATTTCATGTCTCCTGGAGCTTATTAATTCACTGGCTTTGCTTTTTATTAGGGCGGTTTTGGGTTTTAAATATTTGTAAGATATAAAAATAAACAGATTGACCTTAATCATATAGATTTAATTCAACTGTTAGCTCAATTTTTTTCAATATCTGAATAATGAAATTTTTTAAAGAAAATTTAATTTTTCATAACTTTTCGTTTTAAAAAAGGTTTCGTAATATAAAGCGAATTAATGGAAAATATAAATATGTTTTTAATTATTATCATTTTTTGGGTCGGCATTGGAAGTCATCTATCTGATATGAAGTTTTAAACGTCTGTTTCACATAGATTTTGTGTTTACAATGGTGCAAATTTTTGTAATGGAACAAACGAGGTTGTATAATTATCCTAAAAAAATTGTTATTAGAAATAATTCCTTTCTTTTAATCTTCTTTCTTTTAAGGCCGTGTGGTGTTCCTCACCTGATATTTATTATCCCTTAAGCGCCATGAAATATTTTTATATTTATTTTGTCAAAATGTTTTCTAGTTTCATAAAGTATAATTTTTGCATTACATTAAACTTTAGGTACTTCATAAATTATTGTTGGCATAAAGGCTCACTTCTAATTGCACCCCTGCCAAACATCTCAATTCATACTAATTAAATACACGCATTATTTTATAAATTAGTAAACTAATTATTGATATGTATTAACACAGAATTTTTGGCAAAGGTCCACAGTTACTAATATGTGGTCTATAAAGTAAAACTATAAAGATAATGAAATACTGATATAGAATAAAACCAATAACAGAGTATTGCATTATTAATATTTTAATCAAGCGGTAGAATTAGTACATTGAAATTACTTTTAAATGGCACGTTAACATCTTAGGGTATTAAGCGTGCACTTCAATTATGTTCACATTAATATGATTTAGAATGTCCCAGGGAACAACACAAGTTGCCAACATTTTAAGCAACTTTTGCTATAAATTAATTTAATGTAAGGAAGTACATCCTCTAGCCACTGTAGTATAGTGAAAGATAATAATTTGAAACTTAAAATCGTCTTTACTTTTCGCGGCTAGAAAGTTGCTACTACCTTGGATTTATATTCAGTTAAAGAACTATTATATTAGAAGCAATAATGTATACCTGTCAAAGTTGTACGATATGCATGAAAACAACGTAACTTTTAAACTACAACCACTTGATACGTGAATTTTAGAAGCGTTTTGTAGTGATGTTAATTAAGCACATTGCTTTAATTCTTTTAAGCTTTTAAGTTCCATTTATTACTACTGCAGGTGCTTCAAATATATTTTTATCGTCCTCCATGGTTTAAAATTAAAACAGACTTTTTGCATAATATTTATTTAATATTTGTAATTATTACATTAAAATTTATAATATTTTGTATTATACGTATTTTTAACGTGTTTAAAACAAAAATATGAAAATGTGCGCTACTACGGTAGCGTAGCAAATAAGTAATTCCCTTTCACTGTGAGCGCTTCATACCTAAAAATAGCATCTTATTGTATACAGAGTGAGTTTTTTTCTATGTCCACTACAAGGTTGGAAACTAGAGCAGATAGAAAGACGTTAAATGGATAAAGTTTGAAATTTTATGAGGTCACTCCAATACACCTATTGTTTCCTTCTAAAACTGAAGGCTCAAAAAAACGATTTTTTCTGTAATTTTTTAAATGCGTATAATTCCGTTATTTCGACTTTAAGAAAGAAAGTGTAAAAGAAAAACGTGAACTTAAACGATTATTTACTTCAAAGGGATTCAATATCTCTTGTCGATAGTGTTCAGCCCTTGTTCCAGGCTAAATACTCACTAGAGCATCAAGCCCGTAAAGGCAATTTGTGCCACGGCATAACTCAGTGGTGTGGGCGAGGTTCCTACTTAGGGCGCTCGTCGCAACTCCAAAAACGTCAAACTCAGGTGAAAATGTCAAAAAAACGCCACCTGTTAAATACATTTCTAGCGAAAAAAAACGTCATGAACAGATCTTATATTGGCCTAATAGGAAACCAAAACGTTCACTCAAAAAAACAAACTACTCTACTACTAAAAATTCTATTCCAAAAATCTTTACGCCAAGTTCACACAAATTATAATAAAATTTTAAGCTTTATGCAAAAGCCACAAGATTGTCAAAGTAAAACCAAAACTCATTAGCCATTTCGATAAACTACACGCCAATATTTTTGGCTCAACTAACCAAAAATAAATGAAAATACAGTACTTAATTCTTCAAATAAACCACAAAAATACGTCACTACAACAAAATTAAGCGTGATGGAAAATTTATGAAACCCTAAAATTTATAAAACGTCGATATCGAAAGGTAATACCTAAATTCCAAAAAAATTACCCAGATGCCATAACAAATAATTAAATTCGCAAAGATGTCTACAATCGGTATCTTGATACCTATACAAAGTAACTCCAAAAGTACTTGCGACTATTCGCAAAACCCTCGTATGCAAAATCAAGCAGCTGTTCGGAACATAATTTACATTACTTTATAATTTAAAATGTCTTTTAAAATGACTTGTTACTTAGCAAAAAAACCTGTATAACTATGATTTTCAAGAACTCTTACTTCAGAAAATAGAAATCACTTTACTTCATTTACAACCAGTCGTAATAAAATCGAACAATCCGCTATCAAATATGCTTAAATTTAAAAAAAACATTGCATTAAATGTAAAAGTTACGTTAAAATGCAATGTTCAATGTAAACTTCTGAACGTAATTACCTTATTTCAAATAAGCATAAAAAATATTGACGTTACTTCATGATCTAATTCTTATAAAAAAAACAAACACTTAAAATGCACGTAGTATGATGCTGTACAACATTGGATTTACTCTTAAAAAAAACAAGTACATTAACACAATTGTTACATAAATCAAAATATTCATTTCAAATTTCATCACCTAGTTTATCCCAAAAGGCTTTGAAGCTAGCTAGTGTCAGTATCGGCCTGATTAAAATTATTGTAAATGCGAAATACCAAAATAACAAAAGATTATGACAATAATATTGCGTCCTCTTTGCGACGCATAAAACACATAATTTCAATATAAGTTTAGAATCATAATAATAAATACGCATGCACTAAAGGTTAATCGTTACGAAAATCAAACGTGAATGTCAAAAGTCAGCGTATTAAAACGTCGGGATATACAGGGTCCGCCAATAGTGCGTGGACGAAGCTTTATGAGTTTATACAGTATCGTTTTCAAAATTATTTATTGCAGGATGGTGTGGGATCTTTCGGGTTACAATTAGAAAATATTTTCGCAAAAATTACTACTCGTATACAGGGTATTACAACACAAAGTTATATTTTTTAAATGGAACAACCATATTATTATAAATTTGGATTCCCTGGTTAATTTTAAGGGCACTTTATTCACTATATGAGGTATCTTAAACGCGCAATTTAGGCGCTGCATTCAATTTTTTGAAAATTTAGAGGTTGAAAAGAAAAATTGTAACAACCGTATTGAAATGTGTAACCTAAAATTTTAATGGTTGATTAGTCATAGACTGTGCTACATAAAATCGTAAAAATAGTAATATTATCTTTTTTAATTTTCGAGATATCGTAATGCAAAGTTTAAGATTTTCAATCATAGATAACTTGATTTTTTTAAATGGAAAGGTATACATTGTTTTACATTGTTAGATAGGAAATTTAATTACATTTTTTTTGATATAACATTGTTGGTATTTATGTTTTGCCGTTTTTTGATAATCCAGCTTTTTTACTGAATTTGCAAAGTTTAAGAGTTTTAATCATAGATAACTTGATTTATTTAAATGGAAAGGTATACATTGTGTTACATTGATAGATAGGAAATTTAATTACAATTTTTTTGATATAACATTGTTGGTATTTATTTTTTGCCGTTTTTGATAATCCAGCTTTTTACTGAATTTGTCGATTTTCGTAGGTTTATATGTATGTATAATTGTTTAAATCACATCAAGCTATGAAAACAAAGAATATTAGAAACAAAATTCAGCAATAGTATCTGTTTTGTCATTTCGGTGTATGTTCAAACGTAACTGAGTTAATTCTTTTTCTGGAATGTTTGACGCTTAACTTTACGAACATCATATACGTAATACGTTTATTAAAATTATAATGAGTAATTTTTGCAAAATGAATTAGTTGACATGATATTTGTGCTTGGAAATCAAACAAAATTGTTTATTGGGCCCGAATCTACGGGGCGTTATCCTGATCGAAGACAACCAAGAGAAGAATCGTTTCCAATCTTTTGAAAGATTTGAAAGTAGAAGTGTTGGATATCCTAAAACGAAAGAAAGTTTTACAAATGAAGAAAATGAATTTCGTGTACTTCTACAGTTGAAAACCCCACGTTAGTATTCCGAAATTAAGTGACAATTTAGAAATCAGTCAAACTTCCGTGAGACGAATTTAAAAAAAATAAATTTCACCCCTATCATGTACAATTACATCAAGAGCTGAAAGAACAAGATTTTCAAAATCGAATTAATTTTTGCCAGTGGGTTCAACCTTAAATGCAAACAAAATTTTATATCATATTTTTACCGACGAATTACATTTCATCGAAATGGATTTGTGAACAGACATAATTTTCATTTTATTCAAATGAAAATCCACACCAATTTCAGTTAGTCTCAAAATAAATGGTCAGTGAATGTTTGGGCAGGTATATTCGGGGAACTATTGTTGGTCCTTTTTTTCAATGGCACACTCACTGGGGTAGAATATCATAATTTTCTAGAAAACGAATTATATCATTTATTGGAGAATGTACTTTTGGCTCAAAGAAGAGGTATGTTTTCCAAAAGACGGGATTCCTCATCATGCAAATTGTAACCCGTGGTTAAATTCGACGTTTCAAAAATAAAGAAAGGACCGATACCTTGGGCTAGATCTCCCATATAACTCATTGGATTTTTTCTTTGGGGCTTTGTGAAGAATAAAGTATATGAGGAAGAACCAACCTGCTGAGAATATGAAATTGCGAATTAGAAATGTTTTGCTACAATTACTCCTAATATGTTAAATCGGGTTGAAATTCTTTTATTAAAAGAATTCAGTATTGTCTAAATCAGCGTGGTCGACAATTTGAACATTTAATTTAATATTATTTTCTTCCAAAATCGATAAATTCAGTAAAAAGCTGGATTATCAAAAACGGCAAAAATAAATACCAACAATGTTATATCAAAAAATTGTAATTAAATTTCCTATCTAAAATGTAACACAATGTATACCTTTCCATTTAAATAAATCAAGTTATCTATGATTAAAATCTTAAACTTTGCAAATTCAGTAAAAAGCTGGATTATCAAAAACGGCAAAACATAAATACCAACAATGTTATATCAAAAAAAATTAAATTTCCTATCTAACAATGTAAAACAATGTATACCTTTCCATTTAAAAAAATCAAGTTATCTATGATTGAAAATCTTAACTTTGCATTACGATATCTCGAAAATTAAAAAGATAATATTACTATTTTTACGATTTTATGGGTCTATGACTAATCAACCATTAAAATTTTGTTTCACATTTCTCAATACGGTTGTTACAATTTTCTTTTCAACCTCTAAATTTTCAAAAATGGAATGCAGGTAAATTGCGCGTTTAAGATACCTCATATAGTGAATAAAGTGCCCTTAAAATTAACCAGGGAATCCAAATTTATAATAATATACGGTATGTTCCAATTAAAAAATATAACTTTGTGTTGTAATACCCTTTGAGTAGTAATTTTTGCGAAAATATTTTCTAATTGTAAAAAGATCCCACAATCCTGCAATAAATAATTTTGAAAACGATATTGTATACACTCATAAAGCTTCGTCCACGCACTATTGGGGACCCTGTATAAAAAAATATAAAAATATTTTTAAAATATGTCAACCACTGCAAAAAATACAAAAAGTTTATTGTGATAACAGATTTGTTGACAGACACCTTATCTAGGCGATTCGACCAAATAATCGATGTCTCCAAATGTGATTAACTCGTGAATTTTCTTTTCAATACGTTTTGATTGATCTTACAATTGATTTGCGTTACCTATTAAAACCTCCATAAACTGCATTACTTTTCTCTATTTGGAAAATATCTTATTAATTTAAAATAACGAAAGAACAAGAATAATTTTATTTAAGGTAATATTCGTTAGCATGTACCTCTACACACGTCACAAAACTAACACCAGAGAAAAAACTAAAGGGTTAGGACCCAAAACCGACAACTTTTTGATGGACGAAATGTCGATCTAAACGAAACAAAAATTTTAATAAAATATGATCCACCAATTTGTATTCGGCCAACTAATCCTCTAAGAAATTAAAGTTATTAAACCAACAAACTGCGTTGTGGTGGCACCGCGAACAAATGAGTTGCTACTGCGGCATTCTGAAAACTAACTATTTTTTCAGAATTGCTATCTTTTAAATTTCCATCTTATTAAATCCAACATAAAAATTTTAAAATTTTTAAATCGCTGAAACGAATCAAACCCAAAACTGAATCGGAAAATTACATCGATCTAAAATGTGCTTCGTGGGTTGATATATAAATGACGAAACTTTTAGTATAGATAAATTAATATATAAAATCCAATTCTTTGTTTAAAACTAGAACATAATCAAAAATAAGACGACAGTCTGACGGCTTACAATTTAAACTCGACAAAAGATGTACTATACAAACTTAACAAACTTTATACTCAATTTAATTTTATAAATTTTACCAAATATTTACCAAACTACAACAATATTAAAAAAAACGAAAACTTTTATGTACGCAGAAACTAATCAACATTTCTTTCACACTAATCTAGTAAAAAGGAAAGTCCACTATCTATTGATACCAATGTATAAGCCAAATTTTAAATGAAAAACTCCAATCTATACTTGCTAAATAAAACAAAAACCTTATTTCATTATCAAAATGGGTATTCTAAAAGCGACTACTGCTACTAAATCAATTTCACATGTTCTTCAAATACGAAAAGAACGTTATAACTCAAAAAGGTCAACAATTTTGGATTGTTTTGCTAGTTTTTTAAGGTATAGAATTTCGCTGATAAAATTAACGTAAAGTAGCATCAGAGTAAATAAGGTTGATGATCTATCAACTGGTCTTCTAGCACGTCATTTTATTTTGATTGCGGGGAAATATTTTCGAATTTTTACAAGAAGCGCTGGACCAAGGCTTTTATTTTACCGATTCACATGGTAAGCTACAAGTTTTTCTTTGTTTTGGACTTTGCTGTGGAATATTCGTACTTATGTGCTCTGATCCCGATATTTTCGATTATAAACAAACTGGCGCCCCTTAATTCATGATTTTCCCTATTATGAGTTATGTTGTGTGAATTATCACACATGCAAATTTATAACACCCATTTCCAACCACTGAGCTACCGGCACCTCCTGCCATTATCTGTTACATTAGATTCTACTGCCAGATTTTCCCATAACAATGTGTCTGAATTGAATTGTGAATTGTCTTGTTTTCTTATGAACCTCCGCTAAGGACACGTCTTAGCTTTATCTAGTAAGCAAGTGTAATAATATTTAGGCGACCAATTTCTTTTAAAATACAATGTGTAATTGAAGTTTTATCATGGCCGGAAGGATTTACAAAAATGAAGTTTTTCACGCTGGAATTAGGTAAACACACACCGGTGATTTATCTGCAACAGTGGAAACGACTCTGTTCACGATGTAACATCTAGCTCTAGCATACTTTCCAGAAGGTTATTTTGTATCGTTTTAGGTGTTGACTAATTACTGAAGAATTGAATTTATAATCTTTTAAATTCTTATCTAAACATTATTTGGTGTGAAACATCACACGATCTTCCAACCTACAAAATGGAAATTAAAAGAAAGGAAATAACTTTAATTATAATTCTTTTAGGTTAATTATGCAACATCTTTTTATATGTTTATAACGAAAACAGGCAATATTCTAAAAACAAAAACAATAATCTATGTCAGACGTTTAAAGCTTCATGTCAGATACAGGTTAATAGACATCAGATGTAGCTTAAAAAAATTTTAATTTTCTTGAAAAAATATGTCTACACTTCTTATATTATTCAGATATTGAAACAAGTTTGAAATAACACTTAAATTCTACCTTAGGAATTCTTGCCGCTAAATTACGCGTCGTATCAAAAAATTGCATAGAACATAATTAACGGATATGTTTAAGATCTATATCTAGGTATTTTTATACCTCTAAAGTATGCAGCTGTTTTAGAAATATTTGATAAGAACCAAAAACTGCCCCCTTCTCCGCGACTGGATTTCTCCCAAAAACTAATTAGCACCAAGCGAAATGAAAACAAAATTTTATGTGCGTAGATGTTCTCGTTCTGGGGTTATCGCGGATACTAACACATATCCACACACACAGACACACATCCAGACATCAGGCCCAATCTTGGAGAAACCCGGCCCAACGTTGTAAAATGAGCTAATAATTCCATTAAGTGATGGTGAAAAAAAGTCGATTGCATAACCTTCTTTGTATACCTAGATATGCATATGTAGGTTGGAAGGTTAAAACTTAAATACGTTGTCATAATTTAGTTATTTTTCGTGTGTGAATTTATAATAACGTATACGCTACAATGTAATTCACCCCAGAATAGCGTGAATGGAAAACATAAGCAATTATTTCGCTTAAATTTCACTGTACTATCTTTGAATTAAAAGAATCAGACAAACAGGTTGTAAATGCCACTACGCACATAACTGAATGTTTAATAAAATTGCGCTCTTTTGTCTTAAAATTTCAAATTTTGCTTAATTTTATATTAGCAAATTAATATAGAGTTCATGGTAGTGACATGACTGCTGGGCACCTTATAGCGAGCCTCCACTTCTATTGAACGTTTACGGTTTTAACCACTTGCACTAATTTAAGTTTTATTTTACTTTTTAAGGTTGCTTGTGTACATAATTTATACACTTACCATCATCAGATGACCTACAATGAAACACCCTCTATGAATAGAAAATAACCATGACAAGTTATAGCATATTTTTGTAAATATACATTTATATATTTTACTATTTAACTATCCAGTAAAACTATAAATCTTAAAGTTTTTATCCTTCCATATAGAAAACGAGAAATGATGACGTCTCGATGGAATTCTGTGATGTACATAAATTTCAGAACGCTGCAATTTAGAAATTTGAATGGTTTACTCTTGTATGCTGGAAAGAATATCTTCTGTTTTCTTATACATAAGGGATGTTATTCAAATAAGGCGATAATTTAGTAGTTAATACTGCTACACATCCAGAAAATGAACAAAAACACTCAATGTTATCATCAGTTTCAAAATAAGATGTTGAGTAGCAGTTTTAATGTTTCATCTGTGA
Organism: Vesta saturnalis; assembly: GCA_036346205.1. NCBI lineage: Eukaryota > Metazoa > Arthropoda > Insecta > Coleoptera > Lampyridae > Vesta > Vesta saturnalis. The sequence goes on from JARFJB010001433.1 coordinate 12,060, forward strand.
CGTTGTTGATAAATTGTGAGTTAATACTCCTCCAAGAGATTATAAACAGACCGCTCTAACTTTTTAATGAATTAAAATTGCATAAATTATATTAAAACGGAGTTTGAAATTTACTCATTACGTATTCCTTTTGTTGCTGAAAATAAGGAAAATTATATTAAGAAACATTTAACTAACGAAGTCATTGTTTCACTACATAAGGTAAATATATTTTTAGTATAAACAAGATGAATAAAATTTTGCAGTAAGAATGTAAAAGTTACTATAAAAATAAAAAATTGTAGTGTGAACTATCATAAAACTCTCATATGTCATAAGTGAATCCTCCAAAACGTATTTTCCGATCATGTATACAATGCACAAGAAGTTCGCCACTGATGATAATATATAATAATCGGTGTTTGTCTGTCCATAAGTATCAATTAGGCCCGACGACAATACTTGGGCCCAGAATTTTTTAAGAATGGCGTTTGGCCATCTGGTCTCAACTTAATACATCACTTCATATGTAACAATAATTTGTAGAACTAGAGGAAGAAGTTGCATTTTTTCCCCATTTCAATGTTTTTTAATTCTTAAAGAAATGCATTAAAGAATAAAAATTCTTAAAAAATACATACTAAATTGATGGATAGATGATCTGGGTATTACATGTTGTTGTTTTGTATAGATAAACGTTCCCTGTTGTCAGGTATAGGTATGGTGTCACGATAGTTATATTGATTTGTAAAAGAAAAAATAAGTGTTAGTTAAGCGCAATAACAGTCGTACTGAAGCGACCACCACAGTACGCCTCCCGTGTTCGTGAATTCTAGGTGTAAACGATGTAAGGCAACGGCATGGTTAGACAAGGTACATTGAACAAATTGACAATGTGTAAATATTCTCAGGCGCCAGTCTTTACGTCAAACCTTCCTATGGTTACTCAAAAAACGCAACCACCTCCTGACCGTGCATGAGCACAGGTGATTCGCAATTTCCACGCGGAAAACGCCGCTACCATCTTGCGGACGATAGATGGAGCCTTCTCCATTTTGAGACATCCAAGGAAGTAGAATCTTAAGGAGGATAGTAAGCGTGATAGACGCTTTACCTACACCTCAAGCCGTTACTCTAGCATTCTTCTGGTCCTAGTCCTCTAGCAGAGTCTGGAGCGTGTGCCAGTGGTCCCTTTGGTCACACATAGTTAACACACTTGCCGCAGCGATGTGCATAGCGGAAACTGTATCGGTCTCACTACCCGACTTCATTTCTCCGCCGCGAGTCCTTAGCGTTGGCGGGGCACGTAATCGATACGGATGTTCTTGGTATTCTCCTCTCTTGGCAGCTGCACAAAAACAAGGGAAATCGCTCTTTTTGCTTTATTCTGCAACAAAAATAGACAAGAATATCTCGCAGTGATCTCTAATCTACCGTCAACCTAGTCGATTTTTACAGGGACACCTCGTATAACGACCTTAGATAAACGATCGAAGTTTTCCTGACAAATATGATTGGGGGCTCACATTTATCCAAAAACCCCGTCAGCCGGTGTCGAACATGGGTTGAGGTGGGCTTGATCCGAAAGCGATCAAATGTTGTCTCTGAATCTTAGTACATATGTAATAGGTAGTTACTATGCTAGAAGTAATTTTAAAAATGGTGGAGTATGTATTTTTATAAAAATAATTTTAAACATATAAATTAAGTTATGTAACCAACCTGTCTGTTGACAGAGATTTTTTAATTTCAGCAATTAAGTCTATATTGAGTAATAATAACCACATTGTAATCCTAGCTCTTATAGAACCCAGGTGGCAATGTCGACATCTTTTAAGAAAATTAAATAATGCCATTGAGTTGGTCTTCATGAAAATAAAAATACCAAATTGGTTATTTGTGGAATTTTAATATAAATTTTTCAACATCGTAAAGCACAATGAATTAATTGAATAAGCTTCATATTGCATTGTACCAACTATTTTCCAGCCAACTAGAGGCAATAACTGTATAGACAATATTTGTGTAAAATGAATGGCAAAACTTTTAATTGTAATGTCGTTAAAATTCAATTAGTGACATAGGGCTCAATCTATAACCGTTTTTTAATACAAACCTCAATTGCAAGAAGAATGTGTAAAACGTAGAGCATTAAATAGTAGGAATAATATTAGTTATTTTTTGTTTTGTTAGCTAATTAACAATGGACGGAAATACTATGTTCAGATTATAATGCTAATACGAAATTTAACTTATTCATGGATACACTCTTATACTGCTTTAATGTAGCATTTCCACTTAGAACATCAAAAATGGTAAAACCAAAATTAAACGTAACATGTGGATAACAAGTCTGAAAATTTCTTCGCAAAACTTAAAGAATCTTTACTTTGACACATTTGGGCTGTAATGAAATTAATTTATATTATAAAAATATAAATCGATTTATAGGCAATTACTAAAAAGCCAAACCAGATTTTAACTCGATGATAAATAATGCAAAACGAATAAAGCAGCATAGTATAATTAATTTAAATAAATATAATTCTAATACAAAACTCAGTTAAATATTGATAATAACAGTATCGGATCCATATCAGGTAGCTGAACAATTTAATAACTATTTCAACTCTGTACCAAACATGGTTACAAATAGTCGAATTTAAACAATACAACAGCTTCGAATGATATAAACATTCCTAATTCAGTAAACTCATTTTATTTTCATCCAATAACTGAGAATGAGGTACTAGATATAATTAGAAAACTTAAAAAACCTAATTCAGTTGGAATAGATATTAGTAATAATTTGCTTAAAAAATGCGCGATTTATATCTTGAAACCCCTTACGAATATTATCAACTGTTCCTTGGCGGAAGGCTGTTTTCCAGAAAAACTAAAAATTGCAAAAATAAAACCATTGCATAAATCTGGATCTACAACTAGTGTTGAAAATTATCGTCCAATAGCACAAGTTTCTCGAAAATTTTTGAAAATATGTTTCTGAAAAGATAATTTACTTTTTTGAAAAGTATCAACTACTCAAGGATAATCAATTCGGTTTTCGTAAAAACTTATCAACAAGTGGTGCAATCTCTACTTTCATCAACAATTTATATGACAACTTAAATCAAGAAAAAACCTCATTGGGAGTATTCTTGGATCTAAGTAAGGCATTTGATCTAGTTCCCCATTCTCTATTGTTGCAAAAATTAGAATTGTATGGGGTTCGCGGTATTAGCTTAAAATGGTTTGAAAATTATCTAGAAAATGGACTACATTATGTTGAAATAAAGGGCTACAATCAAATATATTGAAATCTTCTGTATACCTCAAGGTTCCGTTTAGGCCCTTACTTTATGTTATCTTGTAAACGACTTTTGTAGTAAAATTATGTCATGTTTGCGGATGATACTTCCTATTAGTAAGTGATTGTAGTCTAAAAGGTTATATCAAAAGCAAATGAAGAACTGAAAAAAGTTCATAACTGGTTTCTATCCAATCATCTTGTTTTAAACACTAATAAGTGTTTTGTAATAAATTTCATCTCACTCGTATTACTAATAATAATAATAATATGTTTTGGTAAAACATTGGATGGGTCTATTAAACAAGAAAATTTGTTAAATTTTAGGAATATCTATTCAAAATGATGGTTTTGGGATGTTCATATTGAAGCAGTTTGTAGAAGGGTGACCAATTGTTACTGCATCAAGAAATTGCAAGTATTGGTAGATAAGTCTGTGTTGATCACTTTCTATTACGCATTTTTTCAGTCAAAATAGCATATGGCCTCATCGCATGGGTGCATCTCCATCAAGTGTCAGGGTTTTTGGTTACAAAAAAAGGCAATAAGAAATTAGTTGGGGCAAACCACCGTGCAAGTTTAGAAACATTTTTCAACTAAAGATTTTGACATTGCCATGCTTATTAATAATTATTGTTGTGTATGCTAAAACAGAGTGCAAGAAATGGACCAGGTTATCAGCCATCATAAGTATGTTACAAGAAATAAATATACTTTAGAGGTACCCGCAGAATTTAACAACCTTCGAAAACTGTCCAAAGTATTTGGCTATAAAATTATACAATAAGTTACCTAATACATTTAAAGACTGCACAGAAAACATCTTCAAGCAAAAAAAAAAGCTCTATTAATAAAGAAATGTTATTATTCTTTAACTGAGTTACATGCAATTATTATACAATAGTATTACTTTATTTTATTGACATACCTATGCTATGTAAATAGTCAACAAGACAAATAAAATTATATATATATATATATATATATATATATATATATATATATATATATATATATATATATATATATAATAATAATAAAAATGTAAACCCTCCGGTTATGTATGGAGCTGTTTTTACTCTCGCATGTTCTTTACATACACGATGGTTACATTTCTGTCAAATTTCTCGTTATTACCATTTCTTGTATAAATGTAGTTTGCTGACGTCTGAGAGGGTGGAGGAGATTGTTATCTTCAAGTTCAGGTAGGTGTCGTGCTCGCCGTCTAAGCTCTCTTGGTAAAACAGAAATCGTTGAACTATATTCAATATGGGGCTTTATTAGTTCCCACGGAACTTTTTCAATAAAATCTGACTGGCCACTTTTTCTGTAGGATGGATAGCTTTATAAACACAGGGTGCGTTTATTCCTGTTATATTTAGGAAATTATAAAAGACAACCATTGGCAATATATTACTTGTTCTAGTTACATTGTATTTTTTCACATCTGATCTACTAGGTCAATCCCTATTTATTTTCTTGTAACACGTTATTATTTCGATAACGTTTTGTCGCCAGTTTTAGGATCAATGAATTATCATGGTACATTAAGGAAATAAATGTAATGGATTTGTTCTTCTTTGGACAATATGAAACCAAAATGGTGTTTGCTTGAAAACCAAATAAAGAAGTGTTTTCTTCTCTGTCTTTGTTTGGTAAAACTCCAGCGGTATTTCGCGTTTATTTTTTCGCATAGTGCCTGCATATGTGAGCTTCTTGTTTTCCAATAACTTTTTTACTAGTGTTATACTGCTAAACCTATTCTCTCCAGTGTTTGCACCTATGAATGCAAATATTTTAATACCAAGTCCCGCTGCCTTACTGGGGATATATTGCTTAAATGAACAGGGCCGCCTGAACGCGAATAGTTGCTCATCTACTGTCAAGGATTCACTTACAATAAAATTATTTTGAAAATTAGCCTCGAATATTTCAATATATCCCTAATCTGTGCAAAGTTATCAATTTATGTTCTTTCCTTTCTTGTTCTACTTGTTCATCAAACCATAGACACCTTAAAAGACATGTAAACTGTTTGTGTTCCAATTCTTTCCAATTAACGCACTGATTCCTCTTTCATAGGTTTACCTTACGTCTGTATCCCTGTGAAACTTATTTCTGATTTTTTCAATAAATATGTTTGTTGAAATAGTTATAATTTAAAAAAAACTTTTAGTTATAAATAATGTTATGCATTCAAACTCCGGTAGTGCATATCGAGCATTTTGTTTCGGCCCAGAAAGCAACTTTATCATGTGAGAACGAACACGTGTTTCCTTAATAACCCTACACTTTTTTCACTTAGTTTTGTCTTTACCAAAATAAAAATATTTCTTGTCGTCTTCTTTAGGGGTGGATGTATTGTGGCCAAGTATACTCTGGTCTTCATCTGAAGAAACTTTGGAGTTTGTTTGATGGTCGCTATTTTCCACAATATCTTCCTCTAATTCAACTTCATCTTTTTCATCTAGAGGGTTGTCTTCTTCACTCGTACCATTTCATCCATTGCTTACTGGTTTCTAAACGTCGTTTGTTAGGGTCAGACATTTGAAATAAGAATTACACAGCAAAAATTAAAACTAATTTGCACGGCAAAAAGTGTTGCGTACATAGGCGTGTGGATTACAACCGTAGACCAGTCTCTCTCCGCACCGGGCTAATTCATACTGAGGTTAAAGTTACACACATTATTGGTAGCTACTTAAGCGGTCTACCGCGTCTACTAAATATTTCTAAAATGGCCGCTGTATAAAGAGGAGTGCATTACAATTATAATCCAAGCATGTAACGGAGGGTTAATCTATAGGAAAAAATAAATTATAATATAGACTACTTACAAGATGTTAATGTAGCGCAACAATACAACAGTTACGAAAATTTATTAAACGGTTAAATATAAATATCAGAAGGTACCTACAAAAAATAGGAATACACCACAAAATTATTACCCTAATCACCATATTTGCATTATAATCAAGCTTCTTTTGTGATTTAGATCTATTTTATTTGCATTAGTTTCTTGTTGTCTTCACTTAAAGTAGAACTTCATTTGTGAAGTAAGTTGTAGGTGTTATATCAAATTAAGTTTAGCTAAGTGTATTACACATTTATTGAAGTAAATTACATATATGACAAATTAAAGTCCTATCAAGTACAGCTGTTGAAATGTAGCAAACCTTTTTAACATACAATGATAAAAACTTTTGTAGTCTTCTGTTACATAAAACGATAAGAACGAAATAAATGAGGGCTTAGATGTCCCTTGGATATTGTTCTACGATTTTAGTTTCTCTAATTTAGCTTGATTTAGAGAAGAATAAATTACTTACTATTGCAATATAATTTTTAATTAAAGTATGGCTACAGCTGCACCTTAGGTCGTAATTTTTCTTGTATTGCTAACGTAATTTCATTTTTTTACTATTTATATAACTTCTAACGTATAAATTATAGTACCTTAACTTAAAATTACATTTCATTCTTAAGTGAATATGATTTAGCCTATGTAGTAAGACGACGTTTTATTCTCGTCTTTTCTTGGCCCCTAGTTACGTCATTGTGTATACGACGTGAAAAGACGAAAAAATAACACCAATATGTCACAGCCCAATGTGTCATTTCGTTAAGACGTCCTTTTGGTCACGTTTTAAAAATTACGTCATATTGACGTAGATGCGACTATCGTTTCTATATGTATTGTTTTTTGTACCACAAGTAACATACAAAAAATTTAATTAAAATATTTATTCACAAAAATTAAGTACTATTATACAACTTATAAGTGGAAACTCAACATTAAACTTATTAATATAAAATATGACTATATTCTAATTATGTTATCCTTAATGATGCAAAGCAAAAAAGTAAGCAAAATCATTTGTGATACGAAAACGACATACATACACCTTAAAACCTACATTATCAATCTCAAAAACAAAATTACGAGGGAATAACCTTCCCCCATGAAGTATGCCATGGTAATTACTTAATGGACCATCCAGGACATAAGTACATTGGATTTGCTTTATAACGTATGCAATAATGGAAAACACAGCATTTCACAGTTTTCACAATTTCAAATGGGAAAGACTATACATCTCTGCTTTGTCTTTTAGCGTAAATATATCAAATAGTGTAGAATCAATTAAATAGGATATGAATAAAATGCGCACATAATTTAAACTCAAAACCATTGATGAATGTGTCATTTTCAATATTTGTTACAATATTGTGCATTTCAATAATACCACCCTCTCTTGTAAGGACGTAAGCATCTGGAGCAGAATGAATATTAGTGGCCAGAGTGTAGTTATTTCATTCCACCGTTGTAAATAGTTTATTCTCTTACATATTGAGCAAAATGGGACCCAAACAATGTTTTAAGCTTAATAATACATCTGTAACTTAGGACTGGTTAAGAGTTATCTCAGTCATTCTTTTATGAAGTTGTTGCAAGGGTAAATGTCAAGATCTAACTAACCGTTTTAATTTTCCTAGGTAATTTTCGAAAGGAAATACAGAAACCGTGTTTAGATTACCATATTGTTCAGCATCTTCAGCTAAATGCAATGCCAAATGAACGTTATGGTCATAAAAATCTAAATCTTATATTTTTTTACAGTGTTTTACAAAAATATGCAATAAATGTCTAGGTAGGTCACAACCAATCTTTTGAATGTTGTTACTACATAATAAAATTTGCATAGATGTGTGAAGTAATGAGAAGTGTTCATAAATTGCACGATCAACTTCTTGAGAACAATAGAGCCTACATATAGAAAAAAATGTTTTAAACTCTGTGTTCTATCTAACAAGAAACCTCAGAAAGAGACATCTGTTTTCTTTTAATTTCTAAAGAAATATGTTTTGACAGTTTAATAAGATGTTTTGATATTTACTGAACTATTCTATTACCAACTTAAACTTGTAGATTACCAGCAATTCAGGTATTTAACAATTTTCTCATTACTCCCAAACAAACAGCATGCGTGTAGTCTATAGTAAAACATGTCACCATGCCACTATCTAATTTCAAGAATGAAGAATGTCTTAAATGATGATCATCTAATTGTTCTACAAGAGATTAGCCCGTCCTTTTTGGTGAATTAAAAGCAGTTAAATAACCTTACCATTGTGATATTCACCATAAACACCGCATATATCACATGATGAATAGCTCCCATGAGATTTTTTACATTTGGTATAAGGTCTAACAGGGGCATATATAGATACAATTCCAAAAATACCTATAGGAATGGGTCATTTGCAACTTCTTTCAGAGTGCATAATATAGGCCTCAATTGTACATTATTAATATTTAAAAATGGAATGACATTAATATTAAAATTTAGTTTGATTGTTGTAGTCATTTTATGCAGATATTTCGACAATTTTGTCTTTTAAACTGCACTGATCCTAAAACTCTTCCCAATTTATTTTCCTATCCTAGAAAATAATTTACTATCAAAACTTATTTCCCAGTTATTTTCGCAACTTCATCCCTGTCTATCGGTTGCGCACGCCTTTCCCACTCCCTTCCAGTTTCCCTTAAAAGTACCCGACCGTCACTTGTCTTCATATTCTGACCTACTAGTACGAATATCCTGACTATACATGTGTACCAATAAAACTGCTTGCCTGCTCTTATCTTATTTCCAGTTACCTGTTATTTGATTTCTCCTTGCCAGTCTTCCATCCAGTAATTAACCCTGATACCCAACTGCTTATTCCTTCTTACTATCGAACTGAGCAATCGTCCTTAATGTACTTTCCTGGTGAGCGTACCTGAAGAGTATATATGGGGCCGTTTAGTATTCTAACGACGGTTTCGGCCCCGAAGGGAAAGAAACCATACTTCGTGAAATTAGCTGTCCCCTTCAGAGTGTGTTCTCTTGTGAAGTGCGACAACCTTTTCTTTTCTTCCACAATTCCAGAGTACTTTTATCCAGGGTTGGAAATTTCCTGGACTATAATGAATCTCTCTATATAGTTTTTCCATTCATCCCTTCCCCTCTCACACCCCCTCACGAAAATTATAAGCAAAATAAAATACGAAAAAAATATAATAAAAAACTCATTATTATGTTCGTTTACAACGTGAAGCTATTGAGATATATAAACACCCTAATAATTTTAATAGACAAGAAGAAAATCTCCGTTTAAATAGGTTTTGGCATCTTATAATTTAAAAAAAGGCATAATTATACGTTTTGATTTTGATTTTAATTTTGACTTTTGATATGTCTAGGTTTTTTGTTGTGTTTTTCCTAGACCTTGAAGCAAATGCTTTACCAATTATACCTATGTTAAATTACCACAGCACTATAATTTAACATAATTTAACTGGACTATTTTATTTGATGTCATGTTTTTATTTGTGAATGCTTCTATCATTTTCAAAGTGAAGTTTTTCACAACTTTACACTTACATCATAACTTGATTATATTTTGTTAAATGTGTTTTTTGGCTGTCATTTTTCATTGTTAGCCTTCGACCGTTAGAGAGTGTTCTAATTTGTCATCATTAAGGCAGCTTAACAATATTTAATTTTTAATAACCTAGCTATTCTTTACTAAAATTTAATTCTATAGTTGGCTTTGTACGTTTCTCAAACTGTTATTGTGTCATGAGCCAGAAAAATTTTTAAAATGAATAAATTTTAGTTTAAAATTATGGTGATAATAATTTATACAATTTATTCAATTCCAAAATCCATATGTGTTAACAAACGTTACGTTTGCGTACGCACCAGCCCCCTTCTCCATATGTGCAAAAGATATCGCATCAAATTTACCAAAACCCCACTTCTACACGAAATATATAAGCGAAAGTTTGATTATAATTCGTTAGTTCGCCTGAATTTCTGTTAAAATTTCTCTTTATTGAAGAAAATATAAAATCCTGACCAACGCTCTTAAAGCAATTTTCTGTACAAATTGAACTTATTGTTCCATTATTTCAATATTTCAAAGTACGCCTTTTTTAGAATTTATAAACACAAATAGTTGAAATACCTGTCGATTTCTGTCACCGAAATCCTTTTGAAATTAATCGAACGTGAAAGAGGGACTAGCAACCTTTACTAGTGGACTATTTGTTGAGCAACGCCGGCGGTAACCCCAGTCTCAATATCGAGCTCTTTAAGTAGAAAACGGACTTAAAGCCACGTCAGAGGAGTTCAAATTGTTGCAATACCTCTGACACTCTAGATTAAAATCAGATCCAAACCATTTTAAGTATATACGGTTGACCGATTTTGGCTGTCCAACCAGAGGTTCTGTATCAACGTTAAACTCAAACTCTGATTTGTGCTTATTTAAATCATCATTATAAAAGTAAATAATACTTACCCATTTACTGTAATTATCCAAATACCCTTAAGAAAAGACCATTATAATTAATATGCAAAATCTTTCAAAATAACCCCGTTATAAATTGGAATCACAAAAAACGCGCCATTTTGTGTATAAAAATATTAAATCTGACTGTGATTACAGAAACAGTACCAATACAACCAAAGATTCCTAGTGGAAAAAAGGGACCGTCCACAACCTAGCGGGCCCGGCTGCCGAGGCAATGGGCGCTCAACCGGATTGCAATTTGACTTACCTTTTATTGAATATTATTGATTTATTATTTACCATATTTATGAATTTATGAATATATGTATAAAACCTTCGTTTTTACCTTATTAATAGTTATATGAGTCTCAGAATCCACGACCCCTCATTGTAGCTAACATAAAGGCAAATATAACAAAATCTCCCTTAGAGGGAATTAATTAACGTAATAGTCATTGAGGCATTACAATATTAATAACAGTTACAATTGTATAGATATTACTACTGACGAAGATAACTGTAAATGTTATTGAAACGTTTAGATTATATAATTTAAAATCGACCATTAAAAAACCCAAAAGGTAAGTATTTTATTATGTGTGATAATGGTGAAAGTTTACATTTTCATACCAAAAAAAATGTATTCACTCTATTCATAAAATTTCACCACCACCGCCACCACCAGAAATCATCACGTTTGTATATCCACTTGCATACTTCACATATTACCCAGATCACTCCCGTTCATCTTAAATATTTTGCACACGACCTATCACCCTGTATTATTAAGACAGCGAATCCGTTTATTATGCTAGATTCCCTATTCAGAATACGTCCGAAACATTAATGCATTAAATTACGATCGGTCTGAATACACAAAACTTTCTTTTTCAATACATAATTTCCATTATATTAAACAGGTTCCAATTATATCATTTAAGTATTCAAAAACACGTATGTAATAGCCGTAATTCAAGTAACCCACATTTATCCATCCTTCATAACACGCTTTCGTCGATTATAATTATCCAGCCACTGTTATACCCTTAATTACATTAATCTGTCAATGTTAATCAAGGCCACGATAGATTTTTAGGTAAACTAATCCTGGTAATTGTGGAACCTCCTTACATTTTAATTAATGTCAATAAACTTAATTTAAACCCGATTCATCTTCATATTTATACGTAAAGAAATAAATCAAAACTTCCCTGAACGCAATAAAACAATCCAGTAAATTTAGAATATTTGTAAACACACCGTTCACACTTATATTGATTTGAATCACCGGCGTTCGGTCTAATTAAACTAATTGTAACCATTATAAAAAACCGGTCCCGTAAATAGTTCTTTCAGTAATTCCGCCAAACGATCAAGGCCGTCTCACAGGATGGAAGTTCGAAAAACCAAACTAGCCCTAGGAAATACGAATAGAATACGTGCAGTTTATTTAAATATAATAATTTTGAATTTCCATTGAAATGTAAAAGTTATTAAGTTGAATACATTTATAAATTTCTTAAATGCATAAAGCAAAACCTTACCACGAGTGGGATTTGAACCTACAACATGTACTTTGCTAGAGTACCGGTCTACCAACTGAGCGAACGAGATACAATCCGATTGTGGATTGTATATCGCTTTGTCTTTATATCTCATTATAAATAAAAATTGCACCCATACTGCATACATAAAGACAAAGCTTACATCAATTGGGGCTTGTATCTCGGTAGCTCAGTCGGTAGATCGGTACTTTAGTAGAGTACATGTCGTAGATTCAAATCCCACTCGAGGTAAAGTTATTTTTCATGTATTTAAAAAAATTGTAATTACGTAATAATAATAATAATAATAATAATAATAATAATAATAATAATAATAATAATAATAATAATAATAAATTGTAATTAGCATTTTTAGTTCACAATAATGCGTTCGTAATCCGTTGCAATTCCATTGCAGGATATATTCATTATCGTGTAATAAAGCCATTTTAGGTATCAGTAGGATAACTATAGTTATTAATAAATAACATTAAGAGAGAGATACAACGGACTATTTACTGGTTTAAGTAAGACAAACGACATAAAACATTTAGCT
>JARFJB010001434.1:0-10000 GCA_036346205.1 Vesta saturnalis
ATATCTCGTGTGGAACACACGACATTCCAACCAACAAAATAGAGATTAAAAGAAATGAAATAATTTTAACTATAATTTTTTTAGGATAACTATGCAACCTCTTTTTTATACGTTGATAACGGAAACAGGTAACATAATAAAAATAAAAGCAATAATCTATGTCACAATGACGTTTAAAACTTCATATCAGATAGACACTAATAGAAATAAGTACATAGGAACTTTAAAAAAAATTCCAAAGCCGCCCGCTTCTATGAGACGTCAACAATACTGTTTAACCATTTTCGTTCATATTTAATTAATTTTTAGACTTACCTTGGTCTATAGCAAGAAATTTTATAAAGAAAAGTTATGTAAAATTAAATTTTGTTTAAAAAATATATCTACACATTTTCTTATAAGATTAATCGTTATTTAGATATTGAAAGAATTTGAACTAACGCTTAAATTTTACCTTAATAATTTTTTTTCCCGCTAATTTACGCGTCGTATCAAAAAATCGCATAGAATATAATTAATCTAATACTTAAGGTCTATATCTGGGTATTTTTATATCTTTGAAATATGCAGCTGTTAAAGAAATATTTGATAAAAACCAAACACTGCCCCTAATAAATCCTCCCCTCCGCCACTGGATTTCTCTCAGTCAGTTCCAGCGAAGTAAAAACAAGCTTAAATACAATATTTTAAGTACGTAGGTGTTTTCGTTCTGCAGTTGTCACACACACACACACACACACACACACACATACACACACACACTCACACACACACACACACACACACACACACACACACACACACACACACACACACACACACACACACACACACACACACATACGTATTGCCTTAACTGTGGCAGACCCGACGCTAACTCAACTGTGGAAGATTCAAGGGTGAGTGGACAACGTAGATCACTGCAGTAAATATAGCCTACAAAACCGACCCGATTTTGGTTACACTTCCCTCTACAGTTGTAATGCAGTTCCATACTTGTGTCACGGATACTCCACAGTTAATGTTATTATTAGTTTGTGTTACAAATCCACTCTTAATGCAGTTCCATAGATGTGTCACTATCCTTAATGTTCTTGGTACCTTGTGTTATAAATCCTCCACTCTTAATGTAGTTTCATATGTGTCTCGGGTTCTTACTGTTAACGTTCTCATTAACTTTTGTTATAAGTTATATACAGTTATTGCACAATCATATCAAGCGCTCCAGCTGATGACAATTTCAGAAAAAAGTTTAAGAGCAATGTTTAATCTCTCATGGTGCACGTTTTTTACCAAAATTTAAAAAAAGTGTCAAGGTCATCCTATAGCTACATCAAGTTTTAATTTTTAATTGACAGCCCTATTTTTTATTATTCGATTCATTCCGATTTCAAAAATGTACAATAAGTGGTATGTTGCATAAGAACAAACGCCTGATACCGATTGCTGTCAGTCATTTAAACATTTCGAAGTTGTCAAACAGTATACCACTTATCATGCCTTTTTTAAGCCAGAAAAAGGTCCTGTGCAATAAAGTGCTAAAAAAATGGTTGCCATTAAAACAAATCAAACATTTCTTTACCATTAGAGGTACACATTGAGCGATTAAACTTTGCTCCCAGACAGGGCAGTCCGAACCTTGGTATCGAACGTAAGCCGCTTCGCGCGTAAAAGTTTTTGTGATTTTCATTGCAAATCTCTTAATTTCAAAAAAGAACTTAGCGTTTTACGCTAATCTTCCGACATCGTGATCTTCGCCGCTTCGGAGTTGATCTGTCACTGCTTGCATACAGACAATACGAAGAAGCGATCATCAGTAGAGGAGCTACAGCCTAGCAGTGGCCGCCGGAATACAGCAGCAGCGAATAACGAAATAAAGAAGCATCCAGAACACCGCCACCGCCAACTACAGGACCGACGTCGGGTAAGACAATAGGAACCTTTTAATAAAAAATATTTTTTAATTAATTGTAATTTATTGTTTTATTTTAACACTTGTTTTCCTCCTTTTTCTATTTGGGTCTCTGATTTCCAAGTCTTTATTCCTCGGGGTGTTAGACTGCACCTCGGCGGAGACCCGGCCTTTCTGTAAAACAATTCCTTTTCTTTTAATTTTTCAAAAACCTAATTAACAACAACCGAGATGGTTAAGAACGGTCGCCACCGTGATACTGTAACGGTTGTATCCCCAACCCCCGACGCCGTCCGTCCACCTAGACACAGTGCACACAGCACACACTTACGCACACATCCTCGCCTCGCCACCACTATCCTCACGTACACGATCCCATTCAAACGCCTCATCCATTTCTGCCTCATTCACACACTCCTATATTTCCACACGTTCCACCGCCTGCACAAAACCACACAAACCCGCACGCACACACACACACACACACACACACACACCCGCACAAGCACACAAACCCGCACAAGCACACAAACCCGCCTTTCCACCCACACCCTCCCAGCCACCTGTATCTGCCGTGATTTCTACACCAGCTTCCCCCAATTCTAATCCCACCCGCTCTCAATCCTCGAGGTATTGCATTCGCAATATCCCGAAATCCATATGCACACAAAAATCTCTATTCAGTTCCCTTAAACCCCTAAACCTTCCCAGGTTAAACTTACCGTTTAACCATAACTACATCTGTCTCCTAGAGACCTCCTCTACCTTGCCGGATGGCACACAGCTTAGGCTGCGGCACTATTTCGGTGATCCCACCGTCAACCTTACCCAACTATCCGGTCCCCGTCCTTATAACACCATTCCTAGGGCGACTTTCTTTTCCTGCGTGACTCGTCACGTAGGACATCCTAGAACCCGAGATCCTCGGTGCCATCGATCTTCCACACGTGAGAAAGGCCGTTTGCACACCGCTAAGGCGACCAACACCTCCACATCCCTTATCCGTATCATTACCTATTCCCTAACAACCCTCGAGTACCTCTTCGCACGCGGTGTCGTCATGTTCGGGCAACATTACAGTTGCGAACACTCCCTTATCCCTCAACCTCTCCCCAAGTATTGCTCTACTTGTACGCAGGTGAGGCATACCGCTGAGAAGTGTCCCACCCGATCTATCCGATGCCAACTGTGGCGAAGGCCATAGATCCTCCTCCTGTAAATCCTCGGCTAACCCAAGGTGTAACAACTGCGGGAAAGCTCACCCCACCTTTTCCTTCAAGTGCCGGAACCTCCCAGTTCTCCGTCAAAAATGGCTTCCCTCGAACCTATTCTGTCTTCCTAAGAATCCGACGCGGAATACACACTCCACCTTAAACCCTCTCCCTACACCGAATCCCTATCCATTAAAGACTTCCTTCAAATCGTCACCCACTCCCTCCCTTCCCCGACCGGCGAGATAGGGTTGTCCGCACCCTAGATTCGCTATCCCGAAAGTTACTGCAACGGAGGATCAACATCTGCGTATCCGGTACCCAGATAAAGGTCGCCGTAATGCGCCAACTCAATCCTTAGCTCCTTCCATAATAGATTTCCTAGCAGGGACAGCTAATGTCAGGGGCGTTTGTCGGAAGCGCCCCTTACATAAACACTTTTTACACACATACAATATACACATCCTTTCCATCACGGAAACAAAACACACCCAGGTGCACACTTAATTTCAACACATTTTACACCTATGTAAGCAATAGTCAACACGGAACCGCCTTCTTAATCAAAAATTGCTTCCCATCCACTCCTTTTCAACTACCTGCGCACATACGGCCATCTCGAATGGGTTGCTGCGACGGTGAATTTTTCCAGTCCTATAGTATTTATGTCATACTACAACCCGCCCGGCCACAACACCCTATCCGGCGACCTTTTAATCTACGCCTCTAGCCTCCCTAATGCAGTTATCCTACGTGATTTCAATGCCCGCTACATTCAATTCGGTGACACCGCAACCAATGCAACGATAACAGGCTATCATCGTCTGTGTTGCAGTTGCCGCTCTTGCGAATTGCCAACACACAGCCAACGTACTTCGAACATTTAGGTGCCTCAATAGTAGATTACATCATAGTTTCCGAAACTTTAGCTCACTATTTCGGTCGTGAGTGGTTTCTAGGCACCTCGATCGCATCAGATCACATACTACTACTGGTCAAAACTTCATTTTGTCCAGCTCCCCCTATACCTCGATACACAGTCATTAAAGGTTTTTTAAAAGCAGACTGGAATGTGTTCTTCGAACACATCTCCAACAACCTTCCTACACCCAATCTTCAAACGACCCAAGATCTCGAGAGAGCCATTAGAGACCGAACTTCGGTAATTACGGAAGCGGTCGATACCTCTGTACCACTAAAAAACATCGACACTTCCCGCAAACCGCTCCCACAACACATTGGGAACTGGATCAAAGAGAAAAGACGAATCTGTCGTCAATTCTAAAAGGAACACTCAATAGGATTAGAAACTGCGCAAACCTAATGGGCGCCCTCCGGGGTAGAATCAGAGGTTGCCATATTAAAACACTACAACACACCTACAAAACATACATCCGCCCTGTTATGGATTTCCGAGAACCCATATACAACAATATAAACCACAATCATCTTTCTCCTATTGCCTCCTGTGAAAGCCGAATTTTTAGACGCATACATAAATTACCCCTCAGATACCATAGAGACCTCACAACACAGCACGCCAACATACCACTAATCACACACAGAATCCAAACACTTCAGAAAAAACTTTGCACATAATAGAATTTTCGGCGATACTATCCCAACCAAAGAAATCCTTACCACTCCATACAACTATCGTTTTTCCCAATTCCAACGAAGAAAACCTAAATTAAAATTCAAGCATCCTCCCGAGATCCCTACACAACTCCTTGACGACCTCTCCGAGGAGATAGAAGAATCCATAGATAACATACCATATGCCCACCGCATCGCCCCGTCTATTCGATGACGACCTAGCATGAAACCGGACAACGAATCGGATAAACCACACTAAGCACGCTACACCCCACTAAACAACACACACCAACAAGCAGGGATTGACCAGGGCTGAAGAGGAGAAGGACTCCTGAACAGTCTACGACTAAGATATATATATATATATATATATATATATATATATATATATATATGTATATATTCAATAAATAAGTGATTACTAACCATAAGCATGAGCATACTAATAAAGAAAATAATCCCAGACTTCCGGGATCCGATTATCGAAGGCATTCACAGGAGTGGCGAATACACAAAGCATCAAATTGTACATATATTTGCGCAATTGCAACTATTTCCAGCAACTTCTAGAATCGGGTGGACTGTACTTTGTCTTAGTGTAATACTCATTGTTTAACTTATCAACCAATAACAGTGTATAATGATATAAATTGGTGTAAGGTAGGTACTATGTGTAAGATAGTGTTTAAAAGTGATCAAGGATGCAACAATATGAATTCTTATATTAATGCTAGTGACATACATTATTTCTTTGATTCACTTTTTGAATGTGGTTATATGCAAAAAATGTTCTATCGCTTCAACTGCTTAAGGAAAGTATCGGATATTTTTCAATGCACTCTGTGCATACACTTTTTCCTGGAGTAATACCTTTCTTTATCGAAGCTCCAAAAAAACTGTAAAACAGCGGCAGATTCCTCGTCTTTCCAACACCGTCTTACTGATGTTTTATTCTTCAAAACTTGTGCCTTACTCAAATTTTTAGAGTTGGCTATGGAAGTGTCTGCTGCATCTTCGGCTATATCATCCAATTGTTTTTCTCTCCATATTAGCAGTTACCTCCCTCTGCTTCGTTTTCCAGTTCAGGAAGATCTTGAAATAAAAGCAAACTGGGAATGAAACAAAAACTTATAAATGAACTTACCACAAATATTAATCTCATTTAAAGATTTGTAAAATTGCCGATTAACTCGAATGTCATGCCCCAGATGACGAGGGAGCCAATCGGTTTCATCTTCTGATAAATTCAATATCTGAGACACTGTGGTAATATATTTCCGCAACTTCGTGCTTGTTATTAACTCAGGTTGAAATAATTTTATCTCCTTACAAAAGTTTCTCAGGCAGTCATGGCCTCACATATTCTAATGAAGGAGTTTCTCGACCAAAAAATAAATGTGTTTTCTGAAGAAATAAAATTGTTCCTGTACAAAATAAGTGAGTCTATTGAATCCTTCACATCATCTGTCAATAATACATTAACTGTACTACCAGGTTTTCCTCTTATTTGCGCAATCTTCAGTCTATCAAGAAGTTGTTTTTCCAGATCAGTGAAAGTTTTTTGAAATTCAGATGCAGTCTGCTGAGACCAATTTGGCCTAGAAGAATAATTTGTTATTGTCATTCGGGATGTTTCACCGGATCTTCTTTTATTAAACAGCAATATTTTACGTAAAACAATTCGAGCTAAATTTCTCCACGTTTGGTAATTCTGACATTGTTCCAATGCTTCTTTACACATTTGCATTTTGAATGTTAAGATATTTGTTAAGCTTTAAAAGATCTTTGTAATTGGCAACAATTCCATTGCTTCGATTTTTCTATCAAATAAGGTTCTGAGAGCATTTGAAGAAATTTTCGATGTCCATTCCATATCCATAACAGTCTGGAAATTATTTAACGTGTTGATTGCGTTAGTATCTTTTCGACGCAGACACTGAGCTTTTAAAATTGCTATGTTCGTTCTAAAATGGTAAACAATTTTGAAACCTAACAAAGATACTTCGGTCTGGCTTTTTACCATGCATTCAACTTTATATACATTTTTTGCTGCTGATACAATAACGCAAAACCTGCTGGATTTAGCCACTCACTTAACCATAATTTGGGTTGATCAACTTTACGTAATTCTTTTACGAAACTTGCCAGCTGTCACATGAATTGTTGATTCAGGTCTGCTTTTGTGGTGTGGTACTTCTCGAATTGCATTTTAAATTTTATAATCAATATATCTTGCTTACAGATTAATGAGATATCATATGTTTTAAAAGCGGAAAGAATGGATTGATTAAAATATAGAGATGGATGTAATTCAGAACAGGTATGGGCGAGTAAAGTAGGTATTACATTCTAGTAATGGTCAACGAAATAAACCAGAGCTAGATTTAACCTTACCAGATTGTGTAAGGTGATGCCATAGATGTCTTTTTAATAAACGCTAAGCAATCTGGGCATGATCCATAATCACTATAAAACGTGTCCAAGATAAGGAGGGCCAGTACAAGGATCTCGAGAACCGTAAAAGATACGAAGTCGGTTAAATGGGTAGAAAGTTGCGCATTTTGGTGCTTAACAAAATGCTTTTTTGAAATCTAAAAAATTTCGATTGGTTCCGGAGATATCCGCAAAAAAACCGAAATTTTGCAAAATCCTTGTAATTTTTTACTGGGTTTGTTTCAAGAGGAATTTTAAAATAAGTGGTACTTTTTCATAGCCACATTTTCCTCTCTACAAGATGGCGTTATTGAATTTGAAATCCGACGTTTCGTCTTTGACCGACCATCATGAACTTCATTTTTTTAAATACGGCTCTGATTTTCTAATATCAAATTTTTGAAGCTCTTTCAATTCTGAATTCAACAATGTACCACCACTTCACGGTTTAGGTATGTTTTAGACCTTATTTGAGTATTATTCAAAGTTTTACTCGAATCGAAGCTGCCTTATAAAATCTCACATAAATTTAATTATTTCAGCTATGTCAATTTATCGAAAAATCACTTTTTTTTGAGGTTTACAAATAAATTAGTTACTAACAATAGTTTTTACAATAATAAGTATTTACAACAAAGGATATTACAAAAGTAACAACGAAACTAGTATCAAAGAGTAGAATTTAAGTTCATAGGAAGTGTTCGAAATGATTGACCTCATTCTCTAAACATAAATAGCATCTCATAACTGTCGCTTCTAAAACATTAATCAGCATAACTGGTATTATACTTTGAAAAGCTTGAAGCACCAATCTTATGGTCTGAAGAGAGCATGGTGACTAAAAATGGGATTCTTAATAGACGAAATATTCATTACTGGGCCACAGAAAACCCACATTTACTTAAAGAAACAAGATATCAACATCGTTTTGGATTCAATATGTGGGCCGAAATTGTGGGAACACGAATTATAGGACCATTTTTTTACCATCATAATTTAAACTCTGAGCATTACCTCAATTTACTACAAAATGACTTGGAAGAAGCCCTGGATAATTTACCTCTAGCAGAAATTCGCAACCATTGGTTCCAACAGGACGGTGCGCCTGCACATAATTCAAGGGCTGTTAATGAGTACCTTTTAAATAAATTTCCAGGAAAATTTATAAGCACGTATTCTGAAACGCCATGGCCAGCACGTTCACCCGACATTACTCCATTAGATTTCTTCGTTTGGGATATGTCGAAAATTATGTTTATAAGGAAAACTTTGAAACAGAACAAGAACTCAGAATATTGGTGCTTCAAGCTTTTCAAAGTATAACACCAGTTATGCTGATTAATGTTTTAGAAGCTACAGTTATGAGATGCTATTTATGTTTAGAGAATGAGGGCAATCATTTCGAACACTTCCTATAAACTTAAATTCTACTCTTTAATACTACTTTCGTTGTTATTTTTGTAATATCCTTTGTTGTAAATACTTATAATTGTAAAAACTATTGTTAATAACTAATTTATTTGTAAAACCTCAAAAAAAAAGTGATTTTTCGATAAATTGACATAGCTGAAATAATTAAATTTATGAGAGATTTTATAAGGCAGTTTCGATTCGAGTAAAACTTTTAATAATACTCAAATAAGGTCTAACACATACCTAAACCGTGAAGTGTGGTACATTGTTGAATTCAGAATTGAAAGAGCTTTAACAATTTGATATTAGAAAATCAGAGCCGTATTTAAAAAAATGAAGTTGATGATGGTCGGTCAAAGACGAAACGTCGGATTTCAAATTCAATAACGCCATCTTGTAGAGGTGAAAAAGTGGCTATGAGAAAGTACCACTTATTTTAAAATTCCTCTTGAAACAAACCCAGTAAAAATTACAAGGATTTCGCAAAATTTCGGTTTTTTGCGGATATCTCCGGAACCAATCGAAATTTTTTAGATTTCAAAAAAGCATTTTGTTAAGCACCAAAATGCGCAACTTTCTTCCCATTTAACCGACTTCGTATCTTTTACGGTTCTCGAGATCCCGGTACTAGCGCTCCTTATCTTGCACACGTTGTAGATGTGCATTTTATTTTCTTTCGCAGTGGGTATACGTGCCAAAATTTAGGGCACGAACCGTATCTAAGTAAATATACGTCTGATTTTTTATTATTGTTAATATTGCTTTTATTATTTTTTATATTTTTTCTTAAAATTGGTTTTAAATGCTAAGTTAATGTTAGCCTTAGAAAAATGCGTAGATACTTTGTTGCATATTTGTCCTATATAGGTAAGCGTTTTATAATTATGATTTGTAGTCTCGTTTATGCGGGGTACATTAACATAATTGCTTGTTTGTAAGACTTATTTTTTATTAAATTGTCTATAATTACGGGTTGATGTCGATTGTTGACTGCTATTTGTTTTATTATGTTAAGTTGTTTGTTTAATATTTAGTGGAAATTATACACCTAAAATTAGTATTCATTTGCTGATATAGTATAATGGATTTCCGTCAGGTAAACTCAATTGAGTAAATAACTCAATACTACGAGACCAACCACGACCCGCTCTATGATGCAACGCATTTTACGTAAGTCATTACTGAAAAAGGTTAAAAAGCTAAAGACGAATTGTTCGTCAAAACAACATTTAAACAACACTTGCAGTAAATGTTGGCTTTAATGAACGTCTTTTATGTTGTTTTTAGGAGTAAGTTTTAATTGCTCAAGGTATATTTTCTTTCAAAAGTAAAGAAAATTTGTCCAAAGCCATCCTTTAGCGGCAGGCTACATCAAATATGGTTTTCAATCTTTTATATTCTTTATTATTTTATTGAATAGGATCTTTTTTGGTTT
>JARFJB010001434.1:12500-27349 GCA_036346205.1 Vesta saturnalis
AAAACAGGTTGTTGTTGAAGAATGACAGGTTGTTGTCTATGCTACAAAGCAGGTCAAGGATAAATGGTTCTTGTATTGGCTAAATTGATTCAAGCTATTCAAGTTGAAACGGTTACTTTATTGGCTGTTTGTGTATATGCACATCCGCGTATCTATGTATCTATGTTTTTGGCGTTTGCGACATTTTTTGTCTTTTTCGACGTTTTATTCAACGTGTCTAAACCACCTTAAGAGTATTTTTCACCTTTCACACTCGCGAGGGCAGGGTGTGTGGTGTAAGTAAAAAACATAACATAATAGGTGTTTGTTCGTTCAGTTATTAATTCCTAAAAAGCAATTTTCAAGGTCACGTACAGAGATATTGCGATCTTATCCGATCTTATTTGATTTTACTCTTCAAGGGTAAATTCTTGGAAATAGCAGCATTCCTAATCAATTACTTATTTGTCTGGCTTTACGCATACGTATGCCAAGGTGACTATTTGACAAATTGAAACATGTTGAAGTCAAGGACATATTTTTCTTAAGGTCAAGTCGAAATTTCAACTGAAAACTTTTGGTGGGAAATTTAAATCTTAAAATAGAATTTTCAAGGTCAAAATTTAGTGACCTGCAGGGGGGTATTATTTTGCAATTCTTAGTAAATATAAAAATAGAATCAGTTTACGGAAACAAGAAGAATGACAGGTTGTTGTTGTCTATGTTAAAAAGTAGACCAGGGTCAAATGTTATATTACAATTCTTAGAAATCTAAAAATAGAGTGCTCAATCTGAAAGAGTATTGACCTGCAGGGGTATCATATAACAATTCTTAGAAATCTAAACTAGAACCAGTATTCGTGGAAGCATGAAGAATGATAGGTTGTTGTCCATCGAAATAGCAAATAATCGTTCTTATTGCTCAATTCTAACAATAGAATCAGTTCGTCGAAACAAGAAGGATGATAGGGTTGCCCATGCTAAAACGTATAGCAAGATTAGATGATTCTTGGAATAATAAAAATATTATGTTTGCAGTATTTGTGTGTTTGTTTACATACTACTACTGTCCGCACCACCAGGACTTGTTTCAGGATGAGGTAGTTTCCCTAAAAACCGGATACGTTTCCCAAAGACAGATAGCCGTTTCCCAAAAACAGGTACCTGTTCCTCACATACAGATAGCAGTTCCCCAAAAACAGGGATCTGTTTCCCTACACAGGTAACCGTTTCCCAGAAGCGGTAGTCATTTCCCCACAGAAAATATGTCAAATATTTGATTCATCGGAGCTGAGGCTAAATTGAACTAAGCTCTGCAAGGTCAAAATTTATTGATATCATATTACAATTTCATAGAAATCAAATTTCTAGGTCAAAGTTTATTGATCTGCAGGGGTATCATATTCCTAGAAATCTAAACATTGAATCAACTCGGGGGAGAGGGGGATTATCATATTACATTTCTAACAAATACATGTTCAAGGTTAAATTTTATTGATCCGAAGAGGGTCTTATTACAAATCAATGACTTGTAACTCGCTTTGTGCATGCGCGGTTGAATACCAAGGTCACCTGCAATTCTTAGAAATATATAAAAATAGAATCATTATAAGTTATTGTTATGAACGAACAAGTTCAAAGGTAAATATGTAATTAATTAATAATAATTTTTAAAAATAGAATCAGTTTATGGAAACAAACAGAATGATAGGTTGTCTATGCTAAAAAGTAGACCAAGATCAAATGGTATGTTACAATTCTTAGACATCGAAAAATAGAGCGCTCGATCTGAAAGATGGTAGTGGGGGAAATTTTAAGGTCACTAAGCAATTCTTAGAATTTGGTCGAGTTAAGGCCATGTGGTTATGTTAATTCCTAGAAATCAACTTTCATCTGCAGGTGTATCCCTGTATTGAAGTTAGTCGAGGTCAAATCGAAAAATAGAAATTAGAAGGGTAGCAGCATCAAGCTCAAAGAAGTCAATTCTGGATCACATTATACGAATTTCTGTGTTGAAGTTAGTCAAGGTCAAATCTAAAAATAGAAATGGGAAGGTCATCAGCAAGTCACAGGGAAGAGGTTTGAAGTAGATGTGGAAGTGGTTAAGGTATTTAAGCAGTAATGCGCAAATAAAATCGATTAAATATGTGGATACGGCCGTGGAACGTTTACTTCAACATTCGACGGCATTGGCATTTGATGCTGATCATGAGGCAGGATATGGTTTAGGACGCTTTTATAAGGAAGAGGACTGTCATGCACTTGCAAAGAAATATGAAAATGGCGTTAAATTATGTGAAAGGTATCTAAAGGGTCGATATTGTTTGACTTGTTTAATGCAAAAGTTAAGTGCGGCACAACTAGAAGAGTTCACTCTAGATTTGAAAGAGTGGGAGGATACCAGTGTAGATGAAGAGGGAGAAGAAGAGGAATACGAAGGGTGTTAGTTACTAATTTTTTTCTCGATTAGGAAAGATGTATAATTAAAAAAATAAAGACTTCAGTTGTTGTGTTCTTTTTGCACATAAGTTAAAAAGACGTAGATTTGTAGTTGTAAATATGTTGCTTTTCATATAAGTTAGAGAGACGTAGATTTGTAATAAGTCTTGAACAATGTCTCAAAAAAGGACCTCAAATCCTGATATGAAAGCTTTAAGAAAATATGAGTGTATGGCTAATAAACGTTATAATGAGGCGATGAAAATAGGTATTAAGAACGATGTGAACCTATCGTTTCGTGGAAACAGGAACGGGGGGTCTGTTTCCCAAAACAGATAGCCGTTTCCCAAAACATGTACTTGTTTCTCAAATTCAGATAGCCGTTTCCCAGCGGTAATGGAATGGGTTTGTTGACACAACTTATATTGTATATCCGAATACTACCATTTTCAACCGAATCAACTAACCAACACTCAAAATTTGATGTTAAAGCCACTCACCAGTACCACTGCGTACAGTCTGTTAGAAATCTAAATATAGAATCAGTTCACGGAAATGTTGGATAGAGCATGATTGCTAATGTAAACTCGTAAATTTTCATCTATGTCACTTTACAAATAACTGAGATAATTTAACGTTTCCAAACTAACTAGAAAATAGTGTTTGATAGAAATTATTTATAGGAAAGGAAAATTTTATGTGCAGGATCATTACAAAGTGTACCTTTTTTATCTGAAAAACATCATGGTTTCATATTTTAATAAAAAAATTCAATTTAGTACATTGGCGTGGAAATTAGGGATTAAAAGGTTATATTGCCCTTTACGTTCTTAAGATAAAACCAATGCACCTATTTATTATACCAAGAACAATAAAAATACCTTTTTCGTTTTGGTGATATTTCAAAATCTTGTTGTTACGTATATATATATATATATGATAATTTCTAATCATCTCAATATATATATATATATATATATATATATATATATATATATATATATATATATATATATATATATATATATTGAGATGATTAGAAATTACATGGTACATAGCTAAGTAAATCACATAGTAAGAAATTTCATTAATTAGTACAAAAGGTACATTTCGAGATATAAGATTAGGTAGGGACGGTTAATTAAGATTGAGATGGACCTAAATTATATAATTCATAATAATATGTTAATATAATGGTTAAACGACAACATATTACACATGAGTATAGGGTATATTAGGTGTCGTAATGCAATAAATCAATATCCTTATTAGTTAGTAGGTTTATTTAAGTATAATTTTCCCAAAAGACATGAATTACAGGCTGTAGATAACAAACGTGATGTTAAAACTAGAATTAGGCAGATATCAATGTCACAACTACAGTGTACGCAGACAAGATATGTGAAAACGTTCGTGTTAGTGCGAAAACGTAAAATAAGTGCTAAAACTAAAGAGAAAACAGAATAAATACATTTGCTATTAACAATAAGACATAAATAATCCAGCAGTTCTGGAGTTATTGTGGATAATTAACATTTACAGACTTAAATTAGTGATATTTAACAATTCTATACAAGTCCTATAAGAACTTATAAACTTCCAAAAGAGTGAAAATAAATTAATATAAGACATAAACAATAAGGATATACACTTTCTCAAACATTTAAAGTGCCAAAGAATGTAAAATTTTACATTTAAAAATTACTGTATTGATTTAAGGTTATGTCATTTCCTCGCATAAAAATTATATAAAATTGTTATAGAATGGGACCATTTGGCCTAATTGAATTATAAGAGGTAAAAATAATAAACTAGCCTCAATCTCGAGTCACAAATCACTATATTAGTGACTATTTTAGCAAAATTAGTTTTTAAGGGTATATGGAAATTTCAGATAATTTTCCTTTCAAATTGGCCGTAGGCATTTTTAGGATGTGTATTTACATGTAGTAGCATCCCATATTCATGTGGAAATCAATTCCAGGCCTGAAAAATGCATGAAATTAGTATAAAATCAAGAAATCAACGTAAAAATTAACATGTTTAATAAGTGGAGCAAGTAGTTCATGTAAGGACTTATTTGATTCGAAAATTTGTCTAGATTACAAAAATGTTGTTAGTTTTAAGATAGATTAAGGGGTTCAAGAGTTATAAGCTTTTAGATAACAAAAGATGAATTTGGTTTCTAACCAGGGTATATAAATAGAAGTGCTGGAGGATTAGGATCTCTCTCTGCTCTGCTCTCTGTTCCAACACCTTGCCTAAACAAGATGTCGCAAAAATTTTTGCTCGTAAATATTTTAAATAAAATAACATCACTTCAATAAAATTTAAGTGCGGTTTTAGTATCGGCAGTTTAAAACAAGTGATATTCATTTGTCGTTAAATAAAGTAAAGGTTAGTTTACCTCTAAATAAATTCGGATGTTATCGACAGCTACGAGTGAAGATATTTTCCGGAGATTCGATATTGTTTTTAAGTTTGTTTTCTTTTGATATTGATTTGTTTTTTCGTTTTCTGTTATTATATTTTTATTATTGGAAGCGTGTTTAATTTAAATAACCTCCAACCTAATGGTGCATTTCAAAACTTATTTTGAAACAAAAGTTAATAAGTTGTGATGATCCTGAAAATAGAGAATCATCATATAAGAAGAAATATTAGAGAAACTTACATAAAGGAATAAGCATTATCACAGAAGCAGATTTGGACATCAAAGGAGCTGTTTTCAACGGTCAACTCCAGCATTGTAAAGAAGATAAAGGGGACATTTTGAGTGAGTGTACCAATTTTATTTACGTAATTGTTGACATTGATATTTTTACTTGTGTGTTAATTATGTCCATATTTTGTAATAAACATGATGTGCGACAACTTGTATTCATGTCCATAAGGAACATTAATTGATCTAAAAGTAAATGGTTATTATAGTATTTATTAAATTCTGGCATAATTATACTTGCGTGTAATGCAGTGGTTTCATTTTACATTCATTGAAAGGTCATATGAATGCGTATCTATAGCGCATGCTCAGATATTATACATTTGAAGATTTTTTTTTGTGTACAGGGAGTTGCACATATATCGCGATGCAATTTAAAAATTATATTACAATATCTTCGAATGAATTGAAAATAATAAAAAATAAATTGGCAACAACTCAAATGTAAATTAATCACATTACCCATAATTATGAAAATTCAAAATCGACAAGCTAATAATTTACTTTCCCGTATAGTTTTAAATTGCCTTCTAAATTTGATCCCTTTCCTTGTGAAGAATCTTAATATGCGACTGTTAAGCTAGCTAGGCATTACAAGTTAATTCAAAGTAGAATAAGTATATTTGTATCATATAAATTATACAATATATATATATATATATATATATATATATATATATATATATATATATATATAACATATATATATATATATATATATATATATATATATATATATATATATATATATATCTATACAGGGTTTTCAAAGTGAAGTCTACACTATTGATAACTTTCTTATTAATGGAGCTACGGAATCGGTTAAATTAGCAAAGTAGTGTGTTTTTACGCTGATTACGATGGTGGAAAAAGAAAACAATTGAAAGTCGCAATCTCGAAAAATTGACGAAAACATATTTTTTTGTGGAACAGAGAATTAAATTCTGAGCAAGTTGTCATATGCGTTTATCTATCCTACAGTAAAAAGTAATTGCAATTTTGCCGATTTATTACATTTAATTTATTACAAGAACTTTTTGGTAATAGATACTTAGCTACGAAATGTCCTGTTCGCTGGCCTCCGCTGTCTCCGAAGGACTTTTATTTGTGGGGATATTCAAAAAATGAATTGTATAAAAGACGTTATATATCGAAGAACCCCTACAAACGATTATTCATATTATTAACAGTATTGATGCTAGAACTATTTTGAAGGCTACAAAACGCGTTTATAAGCACGTAGAAAAATGTATGGAACAAAGAGGAGACTTTTTCCAGCATTTAATTTAAGACCTGTTAATTATTTATTATTTAGAGCGTGTTCAAATTCATAAAATAAAGGATTACTTTCGAATCATAGCCTGCTTGATGAAATTAAAAAATCGACAAAATCTCCCTTATTTTTTACTGTAGGAGAGAAATGCATTAGACAACCTTTGCTCAGAATTTAATTCGCTATCGACTGAGAATATTGTATACAGGGTGTTCCATTAGAAAAAAGTTTTCGTCCATTTTTCGAGAATGCGGCTTTCAATTGTTTTTCTTTCTTCACCATCGTAATCAATGTAAAAAAACACGCTACTTTGCTAATTTAACCGACTTCGTAGCTCCATTAAAAGAAAGTTAGCAATAGTGCAGACTTAACTTTGAAAACCCTATCTATATATATATATATATATATATATATATATATATATATTTATATGTAACTTTGACCTTATCAAATGTTGATATCACATTATTACGTCACCAGCAAACAAAACATGTTCATAATCATTTAGCGTGATCTGTTTGACACTTGCTTAGGTAGAACCCTTTGATTTTATTCGACAGTGTGAGCTTAAGTAAACTTCTTAACAAATAATGTTTCTAGAAGAAGAAAAACATTCAAATATAATTTTTTAAAGTCAAATACAAGTTATCAAGTAATTCGAATTTCATATAAGCAATGACATTTTCTATCTGTATGAGAAACTATTTTCTACATGTTTGCATTTAGTACATTAAAGGAAGCATAAAATATATTATAAACAAATCTACTCTAAATAGTACAAAACTACAACATTTTATTCTAACATATGCATACATGCATTTACAAGAAAGCCCGCCGCACATAAAAACGAGCACTACTTACTACCACTAGTTAAATATATACACACACACACACACACACACTATATATATATATATATATATATATATATATATATATATATATATATACTTAGACGTCAAAGATTTCACTTGCATGTAGCACATTTCGTGTATTTATTTTGACGCACCCTTGCCAAGGATTCACTGACTGCAGCCAAATCATCCGTTAGCCGCTGCACTTGTACCACTCCAGATGCATGCATCACTGATATCGATTTAAAATGTTCCACCTCACACCTGTTTTACGTAAAACGAACACTACCACTAGTTAAAATATATATATATATATATATATATATATATATATATATATACATACATACATACACTTAAACATCCAAAATTTCAGTTTTAGCACATTTTGTGTATTTATTTTGACGCACCCTGGTCAAATTATCCGTTAGCCGCTGCACTTGTACCACCCCGGATGCCGCACTGTTATTCATTTAAAATATTACACATAATCACCTAACACTTTTTTTTTAATTGCTGAAGGGTTGTAAGGTCCTCGCTTCCCTGGGATTAATGACCTTCTTCCCTGCAGATTCCTCCATATTGAAGGGGTACTACTGTTTCTACCACTGCTGATTGATGCGGTGTCCCTGCAGGCGTAATGCTAAGCAAACAAAAATAAAATTAAAATAATAGAGTAAACTATTATTATGAAAAACTATTAATTATGTACATTTACTTTTCAAAGAATTTGCTGAAATCGTTTTCTATATCACTATCATGCATGGACATCCCCATTAAATTCGAGCAGTGGGTCTGCAGGTGGCCGAACCATCATTGATAATTTTGGCGGTCATCCTGTAGGTGGCCGCACCACATCACGCACGATTTTCGACTTCTTGCTCATTATTCATTTATTCGCGAACGATACATACATACAACGGTACATCTGTTAACGGAATGAGCCGTCGCATGTAAAAAATCGCAGTAGAATGAAAAAGCAGGGCCTGCAGGCGCCTGTCTGCGGCGAAATCCAAAATAAAAGCATTGCATTGTTCTCTTGATAATATCGAGGAATTGTATTTCACTTAAGTTCTTATACATAAGACCAGCTGCACACGAAGAAGCTGATTAAACGAATTCATTCACATTAATTAATAAAGAAAAGTTATTTCTATATAAAAAGCTTAATTGTTAAATTTTCATTTTAAAACATAATTAACCTCTACAGATATATATATATATATATATATATATATATATATATATATAATATATATATATATATATATATATATATATATATATTGAAATCATTGCATTTTTTTAAATTACTACAACTTTTAAAAGGCAAATCTATTGTAACACTTTATATAAGGCAAAGCCATTGTAATACGTATTTTCATGATAACTCTTTATGCTATAGACTATTTTGCTAACTCAATAAAACATTGAATAAAAATATGTAATAAGAATCGTTATTGTGTGGCTGATATACGAATGAATATCGAATTTTTTTTTATTAATTTAGGGATCATTTAAATAAATAATAAACTAGATTTCACTTTTACACGAACGAATAGGTCACTACATTTTTTATAAATATTATTTAATTAGCAGAAACATTACAATCTTACACACAAAATCCAATTTTTTCTTTATGTCTATTAGACGTATGTTTTAGCACATCCAACTTAATTTTAATTTTATAATTTAAATCTATACATTGTTCTTCCAATGCCCTTTCTAGGTGATATAATACGAATTAGTAAATTTAAAAGTATTTTTGCTAAAGGGTACACCCCTAAACGATTCAATTGGTAATAGAATAACTGTTTTTATTGTTCTTGGTATAAGAACTAGGGATATAAAGTGCATTGGTATATTAGCTTAAGACCGCAAGGGTCAGTGCAACCTTTTAATCCCTAATTTCCACGTCAATGTACTAAATCGAATTTTTTATAAATTTAGGGATATATATATATATATATATATATATATATACACACATATATATATATATATATATATATATATATATTTATATGTAACAAATTACAGTTTAATTATTTTATCGATAAAGCTGAAACTTTACACCCATATCCAATTAAGGAAATAGAACCCCTCCACAAGCTTACGTAATATCCACAAAGAAGAGTAAGTTGGAACTGGAAGAAGCGAAAATTGGACTATATACAACAGGCTAGCAGTATAAAGAAGAGTATATGGATTTATTGGAAAAGAACAAACAATGGCAGAGTTTAATAGCTATAGAAATAAATTGAGTTATATATTACAATTAGAAAATATTGGCTTGCTGTACATATCGAATTATTGGTTAGAAAGGAAACTGGAAGAAAATTGTATAAATTTAAATTATAAAATTAAAACTAAATTGGATGTACTAAAACATATGTCTAATAAACATAAAGAAAGAATTGGATTTTGTGTGTAAAATTGTAGTGTTTCAGTTAATTAAATAACATTTATAAAAAATGTAGTTATCTATTTGTTTGTGTAAAAATAAGAGTGTTGTAAACCTAGTAGGTATATTGTTTATTTAAATGATCCCTAAATTTATAAAAAAATTCGATTTAGTACATTGACGTGGAAATTAGGGATTAAAAGGTTGCACTGACCCTTGCGGTCTTAAGCTAATACCACTGCACTTTATATCCCTAGTTCTTATACCAAGAACAATAAAAACAGTTATTCTATTACCAATTGAATCGTTTAGGGGTGTATCCTTTAGCAAAAATACTTTTAAATTTACTGATTCGTATTATATCACCTAGAAAGGGAATTGGAAGAACAATGTATAGATTTAAATTATAAAATTAAAATTAAGTTGGATGTGCTAAAACATACGTCTAATAGACATAAAGAAAAAATTGGATTTTGTGTGTAAGATTGTAATGTTTCTGCTAATTAAATAATATTTATAAAAAATGTAGTGACCTATTCGTTCGTGTAAAAGTGAAATCTAGTTTATTATTTATTTAAATGATCCCTAAATTAATAAAAAAAAATTCGATATTCATTCGTATATCAGCCACACAATAACGATTCTTATTACATATTTTTATTCAATGTTTTATTGAGTTAGCAAAATAGTCTATAGCATAAAGAGTTATCATGAAAAATACGTATTACAATGGCTTTGCCTTATATAAAGTGTTACAATAGATTTGCCTTTTTAAAAGTTGTAGTAATTTAAAAAAAAATGCAATGATTTCAATATATTATATATATATATATATATATATATATATATATATATATATATATATATATATATATATATATATATATATATATATATATATATATATATATATATATATATATGTGTGTGTATGTGTGTGTGTGTGTGTGTGTGTGTGTGTGTGTGTGTGTGTGTGTGTGTGTGTGTGTGTGTGTGTGTATATTTAACTAGTGGTAGTAAGTAGTGCTCGTTTTATGTGCGGCTTTCTTGTAAATGCATGTATGCATATGTTAGAATAAAATGTTGTAGTTTTGTACTATTTAGAGTAGATTTGTTTATAATATATTTTATGCTTCCTTTAATGTACTAAATGCAAACATGTAGAAAATAGTTTCTCATACAGATAGAAAATGTCATTGCTTATATGAAATTCGAATTACTTGATAACTTGTATTTGACTTTAAAAAATTATATTTGAATGTTTTTCTTCTTCTAGAAACATTATTTGTTAAGAAGTTTACTTAAGCTCACACTGTCGAAAAAAATCAAAGGGTTCTACCTAAGCAAGTGTCAAACAGATCACGCTAAATGATTATAAACATGTTTTGTTTGCTGGTGACGTAATCATGTGATATCAACATTTGATAAGGTCAAAGAAACGTGATGTGTATTTACAATCAGACGGAATAAAGTAATCCTTACAATGATAAACAACAGGTACCAGTTTACCCTGAACTGATAGCTGTTTACACTAGACAGATAACTGTTAATACCTAAACGGGGTTAGTAACAATGTAAATAAAAAACTTTCTTTAAGATTTAATTTGAAAATTAAAGGAGAGTGATGGTCAGCCTCCTAAAAGAGAACGCAGTCGGCAGGAAGAAATATATACTACGCGCGTATAATTCAAGACTCATACCAGTATTACATAGGCATAACTCTTTTTTTCAAATTTGATTCACACTAATAATAATAAAATTAAATTTTTCTTAATTAATAAAATAAAGTTATTTCTCTTAAACCACTAAAATAATTTAATTAATTCAAATTAACGGTATTAAACAGTAATCTTTTTAATGTAAATAAAAAACTTTCTTTAAGCTTTAATTTGGTAAGTAAATGAGAGTGATGGTCAATATGTCCTTATTTTAAACCATTTATCATATTACCTACAGATCTAGAATTACAGATAATTCAGTTGCCAAAAATTTACATTGCAAATTAGCCATAATTTAAGCTACTCAGTTACAAATTAATCAGTGTTTCGATAGCTTAAAGTACATATATAGATATTTATTATTATTAAATGTCAGTATTAATAAATTTATTTATTAGTAATAGTATATCTATCGTTTTTTATCTATTTAATATGAACAACATTTAAGCAAGTTTCTTTTCCGTTTGTGCTTAACAAGCGCAGCATTGCATACTAGCGCATTATCAACCTGCGAAATGCGCATGGGGAATTGCAGTTTTTACTTACAAGTGAAAGGCTGAATAGTTAAATTTTCATTTTAAAATATAATTAACCTCTACACACATATATATATATATATATATATATATATATATATATATATATATATATATATATATATATATATATATATATATATATATATATATAAATATGGTATCGGGATGCGGTCTAGTTAAAATGAAAATGACTATTTAATTCAAGCTTTCGAAATAATTTATTTCTTCATCAGGAATCTGTGTAAGATGAACATAAGTGAGAATTAATCTATTAACATCATAAAGACTACTTACTAAATGTGAGAATTATAAATTAACTAACATTATTGTACAGAATAGTTGATTATAATTTAAAATCACTACTTGAAAAGAAGACAGTTATTGAAGTCTTTCAAAATTATAAAAATTGACAAGTATACCTACGGCGTTACAAACTAAAATTCTTAGAAGATATGATTTATGAAACCTGTTGTACTGAATCAATTCAAATTAGTACTCAGAATATATGAATAGATGTTGCTGAGATTATCTAGATCAGTTTTGTAATTTAAAGTATCTTGAGTACTGAAAATGTGAGTCATTTCAAGGAAAAGTCTGCTTCTATAATTAATTTTAACGTTAGGAAAATTTGGGATGTGATTGGTGTTTTTACTATGTTTTGCTAAAGCACAAGAATTTTTTCCTATTTTACAGTCACTTCTATGCTGTGTGGAGTGTAGAGGGGGACATATCGAGCATGTTTTATGATAGTTACTATTATCGGTTTTGTTTTTATTTTAGTTATTAGAAATTACAATAATTAGGAATGTAATTGTATAAATTTTTCATTTATTAATCCATGCCTTCTCAAGGCCTACTATTTCAATTTTATATTTTTTAAATTTTTGATAGTTGGAAGTAAATTCTCGTATCATGTGATACATTGCTGAAAAGGTGATAAAAAATACTATTCGATAATGTAAAAATCCAAGATGGCGTCCATATGAAAAACAATAGTTAGTGTATGTATTTCAAAAACAAATGACTGTAGATAAATATTGGTATTTTTTTTTAAATTGTCTTTGAAAAGTGTCATAATAATGTACAAATCAAAATGTTGTCAGACTTCAAATAAAAGAGCTACAGGGGGTAGTAGAAAATGCACAATTTTCGTTTTCTTCAATTATTTCAAAAACAAAAAAAGTTACTTCAAATCTGACTTTACCATGATGATAGCCATAAAATTCTCTAAAACTGTCCCCATTTAACCGACATTCTATCTTCAATATTAACGAATATAGCAATACATGCATGCTGAATCTCGGACACACTGTATATATATATATATATATATATATATATATATATATATATATATATATATATATATATATATATATATATATATATATATATATATATAGCTACCAAACTCTGCTGTTTTTCTTTTCCAATTAATCCACATACTCTCCTTTATACTGCTAGCCTGTTGTATATAGTCCAATTTTCGCTTCTTCCAGTTCAAACTTACACTTCTTTGTGGATATTACGTAAGCTTGGGGAAGGGATTCTATTTCCTTAACAGAATATGGGTGTAAAGTTTCAGCTTTATCGATAAAATAATTAAACAGTAATTTATTATAATACATGTATATATACAGGGTGATTCACCACGTTTTACCGGCGCTCTCTGATCTCATTCTATAAGTCAAAGAAAGAAAAAATAGATTTCGCCCGGATTTCAGTTTCTCTGGGTAAATGAAGATTTCCTGAAATTCTGGGAACGTAAATTAAGGGACGAATTCAATGTTAATCATAGTTTTTGAGCTGCAAAATCGAATAAAACAGGTCCCAGGACTGTATCTCTCTTAGTTTGTATGATATGCCGTGTAAAACATCAAAAATAGAAGTCGAAAAACACCTATTTTTACGTTTCACGTACAATATCTTTGTTAAATAGGCAACACACATACATATCATAAAAATTAAGGGAGATACAGTCCTGGAACCTATTTTATTCGATTTTGCAGCTCAAAACTATAATTAACTATTGAATTCGTTCCTTAATTTACGTTCCCAGAATTTCAGAAATCTTCATTTACCCAGAGAAATTGAAACTGGGATATATATATATATATATATATATATATATATATATATATATATATATATATATATATATATATATCTGTGTGGGTGTGTGTGTATGTGTGTGTGTGTGTGAATGTGTGTAACAACACCAAGATTTTGAAATATCACCAAAACGAAAAAGGTATTTTTATAGTTCTTGGTATAATAAACAGGACATAAAGTTCATTGGTTTTTGCTTAAGAACGCAAGGGACAGTACAACCTTTTGATCCCTAATTTCCACGCCAACATGCTAAATTAAATTTTTTATTAAAATACGAAACCTTGATGTTTTTCAGATAAAAGAGGTACACTTTGTAATGATCCTGAACAACCTTACATAAAATGTTACTTTCCTAGAAATAATTCCTATCAAACCTTATTTTCTAGTTAGTTTGGAAACGTTCAATTAACTTAGTTATTTGTAAAGCGACGGAGATGAAAATTGACGAGTTTACATTAGCAATCATGCTCTATCCAACATTTCAGTGAACTGATTCGATATTTAGATTTCTAAGAACAGATCGTACGCAGTGGTACTGGTGAGTGGCTTTAACATCAAACTTTGAGTGTTGGTCAGTTGATTCGGTTGAGAATGGTAGTATTTGTGTATACAATATAAGCTGCATTGACAAACCCATTCCATTACCGCTGGGAAACGGATGCCTGTTTTTGGGAAACGGCTATCTGTGTTTGAGAAACGGCTATCTGTTTTAGGATACAGACCCCCCGTTCTTGTTTCCACGAAACGATAGATTGATATCGTTCTTAATACGTATTTTTACTAGCCATATACTCAGATTTCCTTAAAGC
>JARFJB010001435.1:0-25048 GCA_036346205.1 Vesta saturnalis
ACTAATGCCATGGCCAAAAAACCGTTATATGAGTTAGCTATTGAGAATTTGAAAAAAACTTGCTTTACAATATTACGTGTAAGGATAAGGCCGTGTTCTTATTTGCTTTACATAATTTTGCTTTTAGAAAATATCACCACGGGATAGTCCAACAGTTAACATATCCAATAAAACAGGAGAAAGCAGTTCTGATTCACAAGGTAGTGTATCTGGACTTGGTGCTAAAATGTTAATGAAAATGGGTTGGACGGGGGGAGGGTTAGGTGCAAAAGAACAGGGAATTACAGAAATTATAAAACCAGCTAATCAGATTGAGAGACGGGGGTTTGGCACTGAAGTTACTGTTCCTATGGAGGAAATTAAAAGTATACTACAAAATTATATAGCCTCAGATGACATTAATTCTATATCATTTTCCCCTGATTTTACGAAAGAGGAACGAGCTAGTATACATTCGTAAGTAAAGCTTTATAGTGCACACATATTTTAATTCCTTATTTTAGAGTTGCTCAAAAAATGAATCTTAAAACATCGAGTTATGGGAAAGGTGCAGATCGGCGGTTAGTTGTACAAAAAAAGATTGATCCCTGGGAGTTAGTGTACACTCTTTTAGAAAGAGGAGGTGAAAATGAACAGTATCAATTAATATCACCGATAAATTTTATAAGAAAAGATTAGTTAATATTTATTAATTTGGTATTACAGTTAGTATTCACTTTCACCGAATTATTTATATTAATTTCATTTCATTCTTAGTTTTCGCTCATTGGAGAACTTTCGTTTGTGTTGTTACCTTTTATGAATGGTTCGGTTGTTTGAGTTTCTCTTTCTTGTAGTTTATTTTTTTAATATTTATAAAATGTAATATAAAGGTTTCTACAGTTTGTAATTGTACTTTATTTAGAGATATTTATAGATAATTAATATGTAACTGCGTACAATAACTGTGTGATCACTTCTTAGAAGTCATAAGTAAAATGTTTACATTTGTATTTTCGGTGAACGTAAATTTTTTTTTATATTTTGTTAACCACATTTTCTTATGTATGTGTGCTTCAACATCAGATTCTTTATACTTAAACACTATTAATAGATAGTGCAATACAACAAAAGCAGCAAGTCTAAAACATAAATGTGATGCTTATACACTGACTTACCGTTAAAGTACTTCTTAGAAATTAATACTAGTGATTTTCTTAAAAAAACTTTCCACAATTATAAGGCTCAATTTGACAAAGAATGTAAAAAATATCATTTGCTAAAATTGGATTCGTTTTTAATGGTATCCAGAATGCTATTGAAAAATTTATGCAGCTGTATCAAACACTAAAGGTAACAATTAAGAGTGTCATGTTTTTACTTAATGTAAGTAATAACTTACTTGACATAATTTTAACTGTGTAAACTTCAGTGAACCTTTAAGTTTTTTTTGAAAATGGAAAGGTGACCAGTTGAACAAAGGATTGCTTGTGTAAAGCATTTTATTAGAACGAACTCAATTATTCAAACTTAGAGGTGAGAAGATTTCAATCAATCCGTGCGACGTTTATCATAGCAAGTGAGTTGGTGAGAACAATAAGATTTACTCTTTAAGTCTTACAAATGGTGAAAAGCCCAATAACTTCTTACAATAGATTAAAACCGTATTTTTTTTTTGAGATGAAATGGGAAACGCAGTAGTTGTCAATAGTGAACGTTACAAACGTTATTAATGGATGCCATCGTTCAACTCTACCAATAAACGATATTTGGTATCAGCAAGATGGTACCTGGTTTCATGCGTCCAACATGTCTATTACCTGGTCATCTGACTTCTCAGAACGGGGATCAGCTGTGGCCTCCTCGCTCTCAGAATTTCTCAGTTTTGAATTATTCCTTATGGGGTCTCACAAATCTAACGTTTATCAGAATTGACCTGAAACCCTGGAAGACTTAAAATGAAACATTCCACAAGCTATTGGTGAGATTTCGCTAGAGGTAAGCCAGTACGCAATCCGTTTATTGTTGAATCGATCTCAGTCATGCATTGAAGCAAACGGAGGTCATCTGATCAATGTAATTTTTAAGTATGCCATTTTATTTTTATTTTATTTTATTTTTTGTGACGTCATTTGACTTTGGGATTTTCCCAGGGCAAGGCCATGGAATTGACATTGGGTTCGGTCTTGGGAATTTTCAGTGAGTTAATTTCGTATTTTGACCTTAAGGCTGATCTCAGGCCTGGCCTTGGAGTTGGCTTTGTGAATTTTTGGTATTTTGATAAGGTAAGTCTAAAATTAA
Organism: Vesta saturnalis; assembly: GCA_036346205.1. NCBI lineage: Eukaryota > Metazoa > Arthropoda > Insecta > Coleoptera > Lampyridae > Vesta > Vesta saturnalis. Next base: position 2,281 of record JARFJB010001435.1, read on the forward strand.
TTAAATATGGATGAAAATGCTTAAAGCTAATAATGATATCTTATAGAAGCCGATGGCCTTGGGAGTTTTAAATTAACATGTATTTATGTCTATTAACCACTATCTGACATGAAGTTTAAACGTCATTCTGACAGATAACTGTTTTTGGTTTACAGCGTGATTTTATTTTTCGTAATGAGCTTATAAAAGAGGCTGCATAATTGTCCTAAAAAATTTTATTAAAATTATTACAGATATAAATAAAAATGGTTAAACTGTATTATTGATATCTTGTAGAAGCGAGTGGCCTTGGAATTTTTTTTAAGTTAACGTGTATGTATGTCTATTAATTTCTATCTGACATGAAGTTTAAACTTCATTCTGACATAGATAACTGTTTTTTGTTTTACAATGTGATTTCATTCACACACACATGCACGCACGCAGGCATGCACACACCACGCGTAACGCACGCGCGCACACACCACACACACACACGCACACACGCACACGTACACGTACACTACACATAACATATATATATATATATATATATATACAGAGAGTCTGTAATTTGGAATAAATTCAATAGTTCAAATACTAATTTTTTTTGAAAAATGCTTGGACCCGTCCATTTCAAATCGCGATTTTTACGTGCATTAATAATGTATACAATATGACGTCGTCAATGATTTTGTTTAAACGGCAACATTGTCATTTTGATGGCTATTTCTGTAGGTGTAAAGTTGTACATAACTGCCAAATATCAAATTTTCATTCCTTACCAATTACAAGATAATAAAAAGTAACGAAGTTATGAAAACGATATTGAATGTAATTATTTCATTTAAAGCAAATGTTGTCCACTGACTATTTGACAATATCCTAAACGCGATCGAAATTCGTTTTGAACATTTGTAATGACTTCGGGCGAAATTAACCTACACTCATTTCTTATTCGTGCTTTTAGCTCCTCAACATTTGCCGGTTTGGTCTTAAAAACTTGGCTTTTCAAGTACCCCCATAAAAAGAAGTCCAAAGGATTGAGATCTGGGGATCTCGGTGGCCATTCAATAGGTCCCCTTCTACCTATCCATCTGCCTGGAAATACAGTATCGAGATACTCACGAACAGGTCTTGCGAAATGGGGAGGCGCACCATCTTGTTGCAACCATATTTCTCTATTCGAGACATTAGTATGTACAGGATCAGGAAACAAATTAGCCAATTGCGGCACTAATTCTTCTTGCAAGAATTCCAAATATCGTACTCCATTGAGATTTTCGTCAAAGCATATTGGTCCTATAACTTGATTTCTTACAATCCCTGCCCAAACATTAACTTTTTCGCGTGGGTTCTGATCTGCCCAATATCGACAATTTTGTCGATTTACCTCACCGTTTAACATAAACGTAGATTCATCCGGAAAGATAATGTTCTCTACTAGAATGTCGTTCGTGTTTAGTTGATCCATAATGTGTTCACAAAACTGCAGTCTTCTATCAGGATCATCTTCCAGTAATTCCTGGAGGATTGTAAGTTTATAAGGATGCAATTTTTTTACTTTAAGAATTCGTGCTACTAACTACTGGCTAATTTCAACATCATTAGATATCTGCCTGGTAGAGATATTAGGATTTTCTTGAACAGATAGTACATTCATTTTGATATCGTCACTAAGGGCAGTTCTTCGATGAGTGCTTGTTTTCTTACATGCCCGTTTTCCTAAATTGTCTTTCTATTTTACTTACAGTATTTTGCGAAATGGGTTGCAATTCGGGATATTTTTCTCTGAATAGATGCGTAACTTCAGTTTGTGTTCTTGCTCTATCTCCATATCCAATCATTTGTAAAATTTCAATCGTGTGCATTTCAGTTAAATAAACCATATTGAACGATTTCTCCAAAAGAACTGACTTTTCTAATAATCGATATGTTTAAACTTCAAAACATTTGTAGACTTATTAAAACCATAGCAATAGGTAACATCTTTTGTTTAATACCTAGATTGCTTTTTTTTTCATAAAATGATAATGTATGTGTACAAGTTGTCCAAGTCTCAAAACATAACATTTTTCAATTTGATTTTTCTTGTAATTGGTAAGGAATAAAAATTTGATATTTGGCAGTTATGTACACTTTACACTCTACAAAGTAGCCATCAAAATGACAATATTGCCGTTTAACAAAATCATTGATGTTGTCATATATCTACATTGGGACACCCTGTATACATTATTATTGCATGTAAAAATTGCGATTTGAAATACTAATCGATGGGTCCGAGCATTTCTCAAAAAAATTAGTATTTGAATTACTGAATTTATTCCAAATTACACTCTGTTGTGTGTGTATATATATATATATATATATATATATATATATATATATATATATATATATATATATATATATATAAGCATTTCAAACAAACACCCGTTTTCACATAGCTCAGTGTCCTTGCACTTTTAAGACATTCGTACACATAAAAAATCTCTTGCAATCATTGCAAACAATTTTTTGAAATGTATAACTAAATACACAAATGTAATTATCTCTATCACAGGCTTATTGTAACTCTCTATTTACCTTTCGCATTAACTATAGGGTCGTTAGCGGAGATCTTGTCTATTTGCACATACTTTAACTGATTTCGAAGTCAATCTTCAACGGCCATGTGTGCATACAAAATTACTTTAAATGATTTCACCATGAGACTGTAAAATTTTACCTATATGATAAAAATTATTTTTATAGAACGCAATTACTAAACAGTTATACAACTTCATTAATATGAATCGGAAAGTAGCAATCAACCATTGACACTGTGTTAAATTAATGTGTATAAGTATTTTTTAAATTTTGTTGCAAAATACATGAAGGACTAAAATTAAATATTAGGTAAAATAATAACTTCTACTTTGAGGCAATCTCGCTTTTTCTCTTCTAAATAAGCAATTCTCTGTAAAGTACAATAACCCAAATTCGGCTTCTGTTTTACCTTGATATATTTTCTATTTTATCCACCTAACGAGTTGCTAATATTACCAGATACCAGAGCTGGGAAGTATTTCGATATTTAAATACTTTTAGTATTTAAATACTAAAAAGTATTTAAATACTTCTATTTAAAATATTTTCCTGTAGAAGTATCTTGTATTTAAGATTTAAATACTTTTCAAAAGTATTTAGTATCTTATATTTAAAAAGTATCTAAATACTTTTAAAATATTTAAATGCTTGTAAAAGTATTTAAATACTTTTAAAATATTTAAATACTTTAAAAGTATTTAAACACTTTTAAACTATTTAAATACTTTTAAAATATTATATACTAATATACTTTTAGAAATATTTAAATACTTCCAAAAAGATTTATATAAATAGTAATAATAAAATAATGAGTTCTCTTCTTAGCAGCGTATTGTCAGAAGAAGGTTACCTAGTGTTAATTGTATAACAATTAACAATAATATGTTTATACCGTGCTTGAACGAAGGTGACAAGGTGTATTGAAATATTGTACTTGCAACCATCCGCCTTGTTTTTAATGTAATCAAACTTATTGAGTAATGAGCATTATGGATTATTCCAAATTAAAATAGAAACTTATTACATATACATCACCTCATATAAATCACCTTATCTTATTCCATATACTATAGCTATAGATAATTAAATTTAGTACCTACGTACATATTATTTAATTTATGGGGGCTTAATTTTGAAGGATTATTTGTATTTGACTCTAGTCCTAGTTTAGAAAAATATATAGGAAATCCAATAAATGGTTACAGTAATAAATACTATTAATCGAAAGCGGAGGACCCGGATGTGTTTGAGTTTGAATAGTGAAAAAAATATGATTTCATTAAAATCTTAAGACGGAAACGACGGATTAGAATAGATATCTATAATAATATTAATTTAATAATGAATTTCTAATTACAAAATACAATAAGCTATTGGCTATTGTCTATTGTTACATATGTCCTTATATTAATTATGCCCTGAGGATAAAAGTAATTAAATTTTCTGCTGCTTTATTAGTAAATACTGCAATTTCAATTTAGTTTCTTATTGTACCTGCAGTGGCGGAAGTTACTATGGTGCAACCGGTGCAGTGCACCGGGGCCCATGCCCTCCATGCCCTATAGGGGCCCAAAAGATACTTTTAATTTAAGTTAGAAGATGTAATAAATTAAGAACAATTTTTAAAGGAATGCGTAATGAATCATCGCTTGGCGTGAATTGTATTTTTCAGTCGGCCACATCCATTAATTGCTTACCCTTGTATTACTGCCAACAGATGACTAACAACGGTACCTTTCATGAATAAGACCTTTATGAACAAGGATAAGATAAGATAAGAATAAAATATTTTACCTAGAATTTTTATAGAAGCAACAGGAAGATGTTAGGAACAAATTGCCAAAAATAGACCAATTTTTCAATCAGAAATCTGAAGATTTGTCTTCAGTTGTATTGTAAGAAACTCCTTCAACTTCTGAACGGTGTCCAGAAGATTCAGAAGAAGTTAATGTTCAGAGTAATCTAACAACGAATAATAATACTGAAGAAGTGATATCATCTTCAGACCGAGGAAAATTTGCCTCAGATGTAATTGTTAGTGCAGAATTGAAACGGTCAATCATTTCACTAGGATCTTCTCGACCTAAAGGGCCATTTCCGAAAGACGGTACACAGAAAGGTAGATGCTTTTCCGAAAATTATTATTTTAAAACTTGAAAAGCAGGTTTAAAGATTGCTCGTTCGTGGCTTTGTTACTTCCCTTCTAAAGACTTTGCATATTGCGAGCCATGCTGGTTATTTGCCAATCGAAGTGCTTCTTCCTTTAATGGATCATGGATAACTGGTATTAGAGATTGGGCTCATTTAAGTGACAGAATTAAGACACATGAATTGTCTCATGAACATCTAAAGGCTTGTGTAACACTGCAACTTTGGACTTCAAATAAGACTATTGACGTTCAATATGAACAAGAAATTGAAAGCCTAAAGAACTTTTGGAAGAATGTACTACGTCGTATTATTAATACAATCATTACTCTAGCGACTTGCAATTTACCCTCTAGAAGACGTAGAGAGTCGACTGACAACCCGCGCAGTGGTAATTTTATTTCTGTAATCAAACTTTTGGCACAGTATGACCCAATCTTAAGGGAACTTATTGGAAAAGAAAAAGGTTCTCATAAATATTTAAGTCATCAAATTCAAGATGGAGTTATATCATTGCTAGCACATAAAGTTGAAGAAGATATTATTCAAGAGATAACGAATGCACCTTTTTTCTCTATAATTGTAGATAGCACACAACACGTTTCAAAAGTTGACCAATTATCTCTCATATTTCGCTATGTTAAGGTTTTGAATAACGAAAACGGTGTTCCGTGTGACATAAAAATTTTGGAATCATTCATGGGTTTTCATGAAATTGTTAGTCAAGCTGTTGAAGATATTGAAAAAGAAATATTAGGCATAATTGAAAAAAAAGGATACCAAATGTCGCGGGCAAGGTTTTGATGGAGCTGCAAATATGAGTGGAGCATATTCTGGAGTACAAGCCAGAATACGAGAAAAGGAATCAACGGCAGATTATGTTCACTGCGCTGCGCATAATTTAAATTTGGCCCTTAGTGACAGCGTTAAAATGTTACTGAATTAAAAATTTCTTTGACTTGGTGGAAAAATTGTATACTTTCTTCGGACATAGTATTAAACGATGGCATATATTAAAAGAGTTGTCTTCCATCACAAGTCAGGTAACTTTGAAGAGACTTAATCCAACCAGGTGGTCTTCCAGACATGATTCGTTAACCGCTCTGAGGTACAGATACGTAGATATCCTTAAAGGTTTAACAAAATTATTTTGTTAACAACAAATACAGAAGAAAGAAATGAAGCGTTATCAATGCGTATCCAATTGGAAACCTTTGAATTTTATTTCTCACAATATTTCAATGTGAATTCCTTCAGATTATTAACGCAATTTCAACATTTCTATAGCGTTCAGATATGCAGTTAGACAAGGCTGTGGAACTACTGGAGAGTGGTATTAACAAATTAATTAACCTCAGGAATAGTTATGATGACATGAAAAATAAAGCTAAGGAAGTCGCTACTAAATGGGGTATTTCATCGACATTTACTGAAAAGCGAAGAAGAAAAACAAAAAGATACTTCGATGAATTATGCGAAGATGAGCGTTTAACCAATGCAGATGAATACTTCAAAGTTAATGTTTATTATCGTGCTCTTGATGTGATTATTTTTCAAATACGCAATAGATTTGAGGGATTAAGAAAAATTTCAAATAAATTCGAAATTATATATCCTGCGAAGCTGATATCTGCAACTGAAGAAGAAATATATGAAAAATCTGGAAATTTAGTTGGTTTCTATGAAAAAGATCTTTCTTCGGCGCTCGCATCCCAATTATTATCATTAAGGAGTTGCTTGGAATTTAAAATATTTTCGTTATCAACAGTTGCTGAATTAGCAAAATTAGTAATCGTGGAACAAAGTGTTTTGTGTGCTAGCTTTCCCGAAGTAGTGACATTGTTGATTTTATTTCTAACAATTCCATTAACGGTTGCTACTGCTGAGCGATCTTTCTCCAAATTAAAATTGATAAAAAACTATTTAAGAAGCACCATGAGCCAGGAGAGACTCAGTGGACTAGCAGTCATATCCATTGAAAACGATAAAGCAAGAAGTATAAACATCGACGAACTGATTGCATCGTTTGCAGAGAAAAAGGCCCGCAGAGAAAAATTTTTGTAAAAGTAAGTCAACTTATTTGAGTACCTGTTTCATCTTATTTTATTTGTTAATGAAAATTTAAAGTCCAATAAATGCTTCATAAATATTGTTAATGAAAATTTAAAATCCAGCAAATAATTTTACAATAGAACAATTCCGATATTTGGTGCATAGTTTTTACGACCCGTAAAAAATGCTTTGTCGACCACGTAGAAAAAGTGCAATCGATAAAAAATGTGACGTTTTTTTGATAGTTGCATACAATAGTATATTGTACAACAAGTGTTGAAAGGGCAAGATTTCGACTTTTCAACACGTGTTTTACACGATACTTTTCCGACGACCACTATAAAAAATCAAAAGTAGGTATATTATTTATTGATTAAAGTTAATTGGTATTATTTTATTAATTAAAGTTAATTGTGAAATTTTGACAGTTTTGGAAATGTATTGGTGCTAGAACCCGGTAGTTTTCTTCTGTAGATAAGAAATTTTGAATTTTTTGCGCGGCACAACGATCTTCTGTAAGCACCTCAGGAACCACTAATGAAGTTTCACACAACAGCGGCGACTTGGTACCAGAAGTGGATGCTGCGGCTTTTTCACGCAACGGCGGCTGTTTGGTGCCAGAAGTCGATGCTACTACTTCAACAATGTGTTTCGAGATTTCTATCTTTTTACTGATCGAGTCATTTACATTACCTTCAGCAGTCCCGCTGGACTGCCATCTGCCATGGCGTTTTAGGGCTAGAAGGTCACCAGTTTTGTCAGAAACAATTGTTGCTGATGTTCTTCTGTATGTGTGTCCTGTATATGTTTCTGGGTTAGGCAGCTTCAAAAATTTGGCAATGTCTTGAACTATTTTGCCTAATTTGTTAATGCCCACATATTGTTTAGTACATTTTCCTTTTTGATAATTGATAAGGAATTGTTGATTCTTGTCAGTCATTGTTGAGGGTAGCAGATTCATATATTTTTTACAGACACTATAAAAATTGTCTGAAATAACAAATTGTCTCGGTTTCTTAGTTTTGGTATAAGGCATATCAACAATTAATGCTGAATTCACATCATTAACATTACCCAGTTTGACATTATAAATTTCACCTTTCCTCATGCATCCACAAACTCCAAAAATAAGGGCCGTCTAAAAATAGAAATTGAAATTCAAATGTCATGTTTACATACTTTTGTTAATAAAAGCACTTCATCAGGAGCTGTTTCCAAAAATGTTTTGATGTCGTTATTAGTTAAAACATTTGCTTTTTTTGGCACATAATTTACTGAGCTTTTCACTTGGGATACGGAGCAATGTTGACATCATGTTTTGTTATTAAGGTTCCTCGAAGCATGGAATATATTGACCACAACTGATCTAAAATCGTTGAATAAGTATCCGTATATAAAAGAACTTTTTATAAAATATAACACAACATTACCATCATCGGCGCCTGTTGAAAGAATGTTTTCATATTCAACATTTATCAACGCACCAAGAAGACAGGCGTTGACAGACTCAAATTTTGAAAATACATTATTTATTGTAAAAGATATTTTTAATAAATACATGTGTTGTAATTGTAAGAGGTTCTTTTATAAAATTCGTTTTACTTAACATCGTTTTTTGTGCTTATACGAAGTCATTTACTTTATGTATTTGATATGTTCAACATGCGACTTGTAAGAAACGTATACCTGTTTATTAAATAGTTTCAGTATTTCGTACATCTACTTAAATAATAAACGTATAAAAGGATTTATTTCCATAAAAAGTATTTAAATACTTTTAATATTATTTAAATATAAAAATAGTTTAAAGAAGCATTTAAATACTTTCAGTATTTAAATATTTTAAAAAGTATTTATTTTCCAAAAAGTATTTAAATACTTTTGGTATCTTATATTTAAATACTTTTATCCAAAAAAAGTATCTTTTATTTAAATACTTTTTTCATAGTAAAAGTATCTTGTATTTAGTATTTAAATACTTTTTTAAAGTATCTTTCCCAGCTCTGCCAGATACCTATATTTTCAAGGTTTGAGTTAATTACTGATACCTTGTAAATTATATATAATTCCATCAATTTTCAACAATTTAAATTACGTAAAATTGGTTATTGATATTTTCATAATTATAACATTTTATAACAGCTATGATTTAAAACACGTGTTGTATTAGATTAAAAGAGAAAACAATAGGATCATTTTTGTTAGTAAAACAGGTAAACAAAGCAACATTTGACGATTATATTGTAATGGTTTTTTACAAACCAGTAAAATATGTAATGCCCCTGATGCAGGTTCATAATAACGCTCATTCGATGTTGGTTACACTTTAAATACATGGCAGAGAATAATATACAATCTTTATCTGCCACTATTATTACATAGATATGAGATTATTCTTAAATTAGTTGTGTTCAGCACGACCTAGAAATACTACACGCGCCTTTCAAACCTTCTTCCTCGTTCTCAGAAGCTGTGCCGCATTGATCTTCTTAAATTTATCTTTATCCAATTTCGAGTCGGTAGTACGTTTTCTAATGCACAATCTTCAATATTGTGATGTATGCAACGCAATGCCTGTCTTCTTCTTTAGACTAGACTGGTTTTGGCTTCTATATTATTTTACATACAATGTCTGTCTGCCTTATTAGAAATACCTCCGTAAAAAAAAAGGTTCTTAGATTTTATAATCAAGTTAAGTATGCTGGGCGCTTATTAGAATACTATTTTTTACCGATAAGGGGTTATCATACTATCACATAACACAGTTTTACATGCATGTTCTGCCTTAGCAGAAGTACCTGCGTCAAAAAGGAGTTTAGATTTATAAACATGCCCCTAGGGAAGATATTAGAGTGTAGTTACAGAAACAACAAGCGTACACTATACATAAACCTGTAATGAGGAATTTACCCGAAACAGGTACATTGTGAGTAACATTTTTTGGGTTATGGTGGGTGGAACTTTGCTATATGCGTATACACATTAGTGGATACAGCTATATACTAACGGTTATCGATGTTTTAGCATGAGGGCTTGGACGAGAGCTCTTAAACGAAGGCAGCTTCATCCGTAATTGAAGTATTCATAGGTATTTTTAAGGAAAGCGATAAAACTTTTTTCAAGAAACAAAGCATCAACTTCTACGTGACAAATAACTTAATGTAAAATCATCTGTAGTCGAAGGATTTAATAAAAGATTGAAAACAAAAATGTGGTGCTACTTTACGACGATAATAGGGTAATTCCCATCAGCGGGGGTGCAGTTTCTAGTCGTTATTTTCAGATTGGAGATTTTCCAAATTGCGATTTTTACGTTCAGGACTAATTGATTAGGATTAGTCGTTATTTCGGTATGTAAGATTTCTAAAACGACTGTCGCGATTATATTTTACAGTATTAAACTACAGCTCAAAATGGCGGTTATCAGGAGGTGGTAGGGTCCCAGCTACAGTTCAAGGAGCGAAAATTTATCGAAGGAGGTGCCGCTCTGGGATTGCACGAGGTACGGATGCGTCAAATGTTAAACGTTAAAAGAAGACGTCAAATCACGGCTGATATCCATCTACCACCAAAAAGCTAGACAACCTGATGAAGAGGCTTTAGAGGTAAAACAGGATGATAAATGTCATGGGGCGATAGTACTTGACGTTTAATTAAACCCTCTACCGTTTGCAATGAAATGTTCTTACAATCTAAACCTTAGGATGACCTACATGATATTTACCTACCGTCACACTTATAGCAAAGTTTGTTGGCATCAGTGCGACCACCACCGTGAAACGCGTCTCGTGGATTTAAAGGTTCGTCATATTGACCGCGTAGATTCTGTATAAATGCTCTTATGTCATCGTTTCCAAGTATCAGTTTTTAAAATCGCATCCACGCGTTTCTACTAGATTATCGCGTTCGCGTAACTGAGATCGTGCTTCCGTGTTTTCGTTTCGCACAAACATGGATGTATTTAATTCCACTTTGAGTCAATATTGGATTGGCTGGGGACACACCTCCCAACCGTGTCAATAGCAGCCCAGAAATTCGCAAATAGTATTTGGCACAATAACCGTCAGCCTCAACACCTTCAGGTGTTCTAAACTCGCCAGCTTTTCCGGTATGCTGTATGGTCACTTGTTGTGCATGTCCCAAACGTAATCACTGTATTGTAAAGATCCAGCATTTTAAAAATGAAGTTGTTTACCCTTCTTCCGTAGTAAAAATCATCTGCGCAAGAACCCCACCAAAGTATCATTAGTATTTGCAACCAATCACGTTAGATCGCGAATAGTCATAATTAATAATCCAATCACGTAGAACCGCCAATAAACACTCCTGGACCAAAGCAACCTCCCAGCTTGATTATAGAAATGGTAAACTCTTCTGGCAACAGTTTGAAAAGTAAACCCCAAATCCCACCTAATCGACCTTCAAGGCAACCTAATCTCCTCCGACCAAGGAAAGGCCGATTTCTTTGGTCGCACCTCAATCCATTTTCCGATCCCCAGATGGTCCCCAATTTGATAACCAATTCAAGCCACTCCTTGAGAGTTGCCTTGAAGATTTCCGTACCCTTAACCTTCCCGAAACCCAACTCGATAACGAGAGTCCTTTTTACGCCCCTATCACGCCCGACCAGGTCAGCTCATATTTCAAAACAGGTAAAAATTCTGCCCCAGGTCATGACGGCCTAAATCGTAAAATTATCCGCCACCTGCCCGACCCCGCTCTCCGTTTACTTTCCACTATTTACAACAAATGCCTTACCCTATCGTACTTCCCGACGGACTGGAAATTGACCTCCACCTTCATGATACCTAAACCCCACGTTGATCTTACCTCGCCCTCCTCCTACAGACCAATCTCCCTCCTGAGTTGCATCGGAAAATGCTTTGAGCAGATTCTACCCAGGCGACTCAGGGACCACCTAGAATACGACATCCTTCCCAACAGCCAATTCGGGTTCCGTCCTAACCGAACGTGTCACGATCCCTTGTTGAAGCTGCTTACAGATACCACCAGAGCATTCAACCACAAGAAGTGTAATCTGGCTGTTTCTGGACATTAAACAAGCATTTGACAGGGTCTGGCACGCCGGTCTCCTGCACAAGATCTGAAACCTAAACATTCCCGACCCCATCTCCAAACTCCTACTCTCGTACCTGGCCAATCAGTCAGTTCGGGTCAAAGTAGGAAAACCTTCTCCGATCCTTTTCAACCAACAGCAGGCGTTCCGCAAGGCTCTACCTTAGCCCCTATCCTTTACACCATCTTGCATCCGACATTCCCGAAGTTACCCAACCCGGAGTGGTCGTTGCGCAGTTCGCGGATGACACCGCCTTTTGGGCGGTTAATCGGAACAGCGAAACGGCCTCTCGCCTCATATCAAAACTCTACGGAACTTCTCTAACTGGGCGAACCAGTGGAGAGTCTCCGTCAATCCCACAAACCCAAACAATCCTTTTCCGACATCCTCATTACGCAGAGGATAAGTTCCCCTATCTTCCCTCCAGAAACGTCTCCCTCACCCTTAACCAAGAAAGGCTGATACTCCAAGATGAAATCACCTACCTAGGAATCCTCTTCACTAGAATCCTCAATTGGCTCCCCGATGTAAAAGAACACTAAACAGGATTAGAAACCGCGCAAACCTACTGGGCGCCCTTCGGTAGAATCAGAGGTTGTCACCCCAAAACACTTCTACACACTATAAAACATACATCCGCCCTGTTATGGATTTCCGAGCTCCTATATACACAAACATTAACCGCCTCAATCGCCTCCTGTGAACGCCGAATTTTTAGACGGATGCACAGATTACCCCTCAGGTACCCTAATGACCATGTCAATATACCCCCAATCACAAACCGTATCCAAAAACTCCAGGAAAACTTCGCCTATAAAAGAATTTTCGGCAACACTATCCCAACCAAAGAAATCCTTACCACTCCTACAACTACCGCTTTCCCAAAGTCCCTCGGAAAAAACCCAAATTAAAATTCAAACATCCTCCGCAATCCTCACACAACTCCTCGACGACCTCCCCGAGCAGGTAGAAGAATCCGTCGATATTACCCCATAAGCCCTCCGCATCCCCCGTCTATTCGATGACGACCCAGCATGACACCGGCCAACGACCCAATTACACTGCACACCACACCACACCAACCCACACGCACATAAACCCAACCACACACTATTCAAAATTCAAACTCAATAAATTTAAACACTTTTTTTATTACCAAAAATTACCACACCTCATGATTGTACAGAATGCAATAACACAAAGCAGCGAAATACCAACAACAAGGGAATCACCAGGGCTGAAGAGAGAAGGACTCCTGAACAGTCTACAATAAGATATATATATATATATATATATATATATATATATATATATAAGCTAAAATAAGTAATTACTAACCATAAGCATGAGCATACTAACACAAAGAAAAAGAAAAGCGAAATTAGTGAGTTCCTGCCCGCTCTTTCGTGAGCCCTTCAGTTAGTCCCTGCCTGCCCTTTGGCGAGCTCTTCAGTTAGTTCCTGCGAGTCCTTTCCGACCTAGTTAGTTCCAGCCGTTCCGTCTTCCTGAGTCCAACAGCCTACATAACCGCGCCCGCTTCATCCGTTTAAGACACACTTGGGGTAAGTCTTAGAGTGCATATTAATTATCACCCTGCCTGCAGCGATATATTTCTGTCCTTGCTGTAATTATAGAATGATCTTGTATATCTATAAAACATCGCAACACCTAATTATACACACTCAGTCCCTGGTGCGATAACCCGTGGATATACACATATAAATACACAAGCCCCTCTTCACTTTGGGAGTGATTCTCGTAAGGTATTGAGACCTGTCCAAAGAAGATTATACACTAAGGCGTATGCCTTTAGAGGTGATTCGTTTACCGAGCCGTCCCTAAGACGTTGGCTTGTAGAGATCGAGCTATCCTGTTAACTAATTCAAGGTGCGACCGCCCGTTGGGGAGATTAAACCAGAAACAAACACATACACCTATCATAAAACGATCGAAATAAGAAATTGGCATATTATAGACAACAGATCGTACCAATATAATCACCAGAAGTTAAATCCTCTCAGATTGGTCCAACTACAGGCTCGATAAAACCAAGAGGAGACCGCCAGTGTGTTAAATCAAACTTTAATACGTTACTTCTAATCCGTATCCTGAACTCAACCTTTCCGAGAGTATAAAACCAAATAGACCGCTAGGTGAATTATATTTCTGAAAGCCTGTATACCTAACCTGATTCAATTTGGATAATCCTTCGGTGAATTGAAGAAACAGACCACATGTAAATTATCTAAAGATCAAGGTTTACATAAAAAAGGGATTGTGAATTTCCTTAATCATTATTCTCAAACTACGTCCTGTAGATAAAATAGGATTTTCCAGAAACGGTTTAAAAGAATCTCAATTAAAACGGAAAATACGTTTTCGTTGCAAATAAATTAAGTAAGTTGCATATAAATATAAAGCTTTATATAGATAAATAGTTAAAGAATATTGATTTTATTCTCTCTTTAAGATAAAATCAAATTTAGTTATAATGGAAAATTATCAATAAGAAATTGATTTTCGAATTAATTATTACAAAAGTCGATACTGTATTGGTTTTTTAACTTTTGTAATCTAAATATAGTTGGTGGGAAGCTTCCTTCCGCTCCAACTCCCTGTTACCTGAACGTTTGTTGTGCTATAGACACCTCACTATCCTGACGTCCGAGACCACCAACATGTTGGGATTGAAAATATCGTGTCCAGACCTAGAGGATCAACCCATGCCAGTTTGTGTTTTGTAAATAATTGTTTTGTTACATGTTTTCCTTAGGTTAAGTTGAAATAAACGTAGAATACGTAAAATATTTAGAGTTGTAAATAATAGGGAATAAATTTAGTTGTTTGTTGAAATCTTTCCGTCAATCAAATCTCGATCACGACCTTTCTTCGATAGTAGTTAGTCCGAGGCAATTGTACACGCTACAATTTATAGTAAACGCCGCCCGGTATATTTAAGTACTTACACTTGGCGTCTTAAATAAATAAAGTGAGTAAGTTTGCATCTGACACTAACGACTCGATTTGATTAGACAATAGTTACAAATTGACCCTAACGTCTGGGTTTACATTTGACATGAATTCAAATTAGATAAAGTACAGGAAATAAGGGGCGAATTACAAATTGGCACCTAACGTGGGGAAAGTTACAGTATTGCCACTCTCGACTGTTTGTTGGCACGTCTGTAGCCTTTTGGAATGAGTTCAATTGTGTTCTCTTTGTGGAAAAGTCTACGAAACACTATATTGCAGGCGCTATCAATTGTGGTTGGCTCCTGAAACGGACCGACTTTATTTTGGGTCGTGAAGTGAAGATCGACCAGAAACTAGTGCAGCCTTTAACGAGAATCTCAACATCCATTAGATAATACTTCAAAATCTCTTCACTCTTAAAAACACGATTTCTTTGGGTCTCAGCCGCGTGACAGTCTAAAAGTTTTTGCCGCTTTTTCACCGACATCTGATCTGAACGATAATATTCAAGTGCCGGCAAAGGACCCTCGTAATTCTGATTCTCAAGAGTGTTGAAGGAAAATGGAAAATATCCTTAGATTCGAGTAAATCGAAGTTTTCGGAAATGACGAGTGTGATGATGGAATGAGCTAATGGAGTCAATAAATCTAATATCGCCGCATTGAATGGAAATTAGTTTTAGACCGCTGGAGATAACTTTGGGTCTCCATCGGTTATTATTAACTAGCATGCATCTAAGCACAAAACATCCATCGTATCCCTTCATGTCATGCGCATGCATGTAACTTTAAATTTTCGCGCTTTCTGGGCAACATACGATAGAAACGATTCAACAGTCTCTTCTTCCTCGAAAATGTGCACTCTTTCGCTACACGTTGAATATCTCTCATCAAATTGTCGATGCGTTGAATACAAGCGAAACAAACAATCGCTGTCACGCATAGATTGGGCTCATGCAGAAATCGTTCATTCGTCCCCACACACCTTGTCATGCATGCATTCCAAGTCATAGAAGATAAACATAGATGCTTTACCTTCACCGGCGTCCTTCAACCTTAGCAAAGATACCCTGTAGGTTTTGGTTGTAGCATGCTGAACAATAGCTGTAACCGCATATATCTTTACCCTTCACTTCAGTGGTTTCAGACACTTCAAACATCTACGCGATTTTTCACATAGTTCAGTACCCTTGCGATTTCTAAAACATTGGCGCCTCTTCTCCGGATGATTCATACATGGACAATTCTTAACAAAGAATGATTGGTACCCAGAACGATACATACCTAGGACGACTAATACACTAAATGATTCATATCCAGGGCTATACATACCTAGGACGATTTATACCCAGGATGATTCGTGTCCAGTTGTCTATACCCGACGACTCATCTCTTCTAAGTTATAAGCTTCATACCCAGAACAATTCATATAAAGGCTAGACGATTCACTTCTTGGTATAAGAACATCACCTCTACCAGAAATTTCACTTTCAGAACAGCACTTCTAATAGTATATGAAGTATGACGCTATGGAATTGAACAACATTTAATTAATTGCATCCATGACGTGGAAATTAGACATTGACTTTGACTTGTTTACCTCTCTCATCGCCCAGTCTATATTACAAGTGTTACATTGTTAATGCTTTGTTTCAGCGGAGAATACGAATTAATTATCAGTAATTTACTTATTGATAAATATGTTACTCAATTTGAAGCTATGGAAATGTCGGGCATATAATGAAACGCTGGCATGATTACAGTTTGGTGGAGTTCGTCTGGATAAGATTGATCCTAGGTATCAAACGTCTGGGTATGAAATAACCCAGTATGAATTGTTCTCGGTATGAATAATCCTATCTGTATCCATCGTCCTGAACATGAATCGCCCTAGGTATGAAACGTTTTCGATGCCAATTAATTATTTAACTCATTTCCATACACATTTATTTGAAATTGAAATTCGTTTATTTCAGAAATAGATACATTTTCTGGTCCAACTAATTCTGACATGAGACTTGTCAGTTGCTGCCTATTATTACCTTACACGTTACATTTTGCGTAATTATTACATTACATGTAATAACGCAAGCAGGTGTGTATTTTTCAAAAACTAAATTAATAATGCAATCTGTAATATATGTAATAAAGTAGAATGTGGCAACACCGCCATAAGACGTGGCAAGCCAGCAGTTAAGCAACAGGTGGGTCAACCACTACTATTGTAAGCATGCTTGATAATAAACTCTTGGATACATATTTTTATATAATAATAGACAAATATAAAACATGGTGTCAGGTGTGGTACTTAAATAAACTAAACTCTCGTTAAGAAAAACTGTACTCTGGTTAATATAAATAAATAGAGAGCTCTAGTTAAATTCATAACCAAGGCGGTGTTGCCACATTTTACTTTTTACATATATTACACGTTTTTTCAGACATCGGTATATTCTTTGATAGTGAATCTATAATGTATGACATTTCTAGATCATCATCCACTACATCTTCAATATAAGATCTCGATAATGCATCAGCAACTAGCATTTTTTCCTGGTACATAAACTAATCACAATGTTGTACTTTAATAATCTTAGCAACATTCGTTGTAATCTATTAGTAACTTGATCTAGATTTTTATTAAAATCGATATCAGAGGTTTATGATCTGTTTGAACCATAATTTTGTATCCATAAATATAATTATGAAAACGTTCACATGAAAACATTATCGCTAATAGTTCCTTCTCTATTTGAGCATAACGTTTTTCAGTTTTGGTTAAACTTGAAGCGAATGATATTGGTAGATCCTTTTGTAAAAGTACACACCAATCCTTCACTAGATGCACCAGTTTGTATTGTTATAGCACTTTCCGCTAGCCCATTGGACTGATGATGATATGGTGAAATGTAGGTAAGTTCAAAATCCAATTTTTGCAAGATCCTTAATTTCTTTACCATTATAGGGATTATTATCAACTACTACTTTTCTGGGATTCGTACTGACTAAAAATATTTTCAAAAATTGTTTTACTTGCGCTTCAGATTTGTCTTTAACTTGTGTAGTGACAATCCACTTTGAATAATAGTCCACAGTAGTACAAAATAATTATGAGTATATCCTAAAATATGAGAACAATCAGAAGTATATTGTGAGGGTAGTAATGGGCAGCCTGAAATGCAAAGAAGGCAAGTTAGAATGCCTAATTATTTAATAGACTATGAATTGTATTAGTTAGAATTCCTAATTATGTAATCGATTTATGAATTGTATTTTTAATAGATTAAAATTAAAAAAAACAAAACGTAATATACCGAGTGTCCCAATAAAATGTATACACTCTTTAACAGTTCATAAGTGAAGTGCAAAGACGGTTTAGGATGGGGTTTCAACGAGATGCACCAACGAGACTCACAACCACTCGTTTGCGAGATAAGTTTGAGGAAGAAGGAACTTTAAGGATGTCCATAAGAACCATTCCAGAAGACCACGATCATCCACCAGCCCCACAAGAGAAGGAGAAGTCATTCAGAGATTTCAGCAATCACCTAGAAAATCTGCCCAGCAAGCGGCTCGTGAGACAGGAGTTTCAAAATCGAGCGTCCATCGCATTTTGAAGCGTGCCAAATGGAGAAGTTTTATTCCTAGATTAGTGCACTCTCAATGAAGATGATTATGACCGTAGAATCCAGTTTTGTGAGTGGTACCAAGGAAAATGTGCAGAGGACAATCAATTCCCATACAAGTTTGTTTGGAGTGATGAGGCTATGTTCAAGTTAAATGGTTCAATAAATCGTCACAATTGCACCTACTGGGCAGCTGACAATCCTCATGTGATAGTGGAACACCATGTGAACTTACCAGGGGTTACAGTGTGGTGTGGCCAATTGAAATGATTAGAAACGTTTTGGATTCAATCAATCAGCGTTATCAGCTGTGCATGGACCACAATGGCCAACAGTTTGAACATTTTCGATCATTGACTAGTTTCTACATTTGTTAACATTATTTTCATTTTGAAAGTTTTCTGTATTATAATAATTGTTAGTGTTATAGTCATTTAAAGAGTGTATACATTTTATTGGGACGCTCGGTATGTAATAAAGTAGAATGTGGCAACACCGCCATAAGACGTGGCAAGCCAGTAGTTAAGCAACAGGTGGGTTAACCATTACTATTGTAAGCACGCTTGATAATAAACTCTTGATTTTAAATACATATTTTTATATAATAATAGACAAATATAAAACACAATCATTCATCAATATAAAAGAAAAATTAATACTAATAAGAATCCAAAAAAAAAAAAGAATTGTTACATGAGGTACAATTTTTAAGTTGTCTGAAGCCTAATTTTTATTTTTTTAAATAATCCTATTCTCTTATCACATACACTTTATGGTAATCTCTTGAATAATTTTGGTAATACGCATTTTAGAGCTCTTTTACCGTATTTATTCAAATAAGTTGGTATATAAAGAATATCTATTCGTGTTTTGTGTCGGAGTATAGTCTTCTTTTTATATTTGTCATTTCAAAAATGTTTTATCATACATATCTTCTTTGGGGTCAAAGTATCATAATTAAAATTTTGTAATCAGCTTTATTCCTATCAATGATTTTAATATCTTAACAATTCTAATTTGTATATGTGTCTTGACCGCGTTGTCCTATGTTTGTATTGCATATCTTTAACCCTAGAATACTGGACATTCGTAAATTTTACGACGTTCGTCAAACTTCTTTCGGTTTTGGAATCTCTCGCGCCGCCTATGGTCACGTGCCTCCCAGTACCTTTCCATTTAGTAGCGCACTTGACTGCAGTGGGTGAGGTTCGTGAATTTGGCGCTCTATCTTGCTTATTACGTAACCACGTCGTAAAATTTACGAATGTCCAGTATTCCCGTAAGTTGTGCTTTTCGGCATCCTGTTTTCATATTGCGCTGTATTTAGTGTTTTGTAATAATTTTGACCAGGTAATCATCTTTTTGTCAAAAATACAAGGTTATAAATTCCCGTTTATTGCTTAGAAAATGTCAAGAAAGACTCTGACAGAAGCGGAAATTGAACGTGAAGTGGAGCGTATAATGCGGGAGAGGATAGCGATCCTGATTTTTGAAGACGATGGTAGCGGCTTTGAGGACGACAATTTGCTATGTGAATCAGAATCGTCAGACGATGAAAATGAAGATGACACTGTTACCGAGCCAAATCTAGTTGCAATGCAGGTTGAGACGAGACGTGTAGCTGCTGAGGATACTGAGAAAGTTGAAGGCGTCTTCATACATTATAAAGCCTTCAAAACCTCTCTTATTGGCAAAAATGGCCATAAATGGTCATCTAAAATGCCTGTGAAATCTAAGAGAACAGCAGCTAGAAACATTATTCATTTTGTACCTGGCCCAAAAGGTGTTGCCAAAAATTGTTCCACATTTGACGAATATTTCTTGCACTTCTTCACAGATAAAATATTAGATATCGTACTTCAGTACACAAATGCGGAAATATCCATACAATCTCAAAAATATCACAGCAATTATAATGTATCTCTAACGACAAAAAGTGAGATAAAGGCTCTATTTGCAATATTGATCAGGTCAGCAGCAAATAAAGATAACCATCTATCAGCCAAACACATGTTCGACAGAAAAATTTCTGGAACATTCTACAAAGCTTGCATGAGCCGAGAACGCTTCATATTTCTGGTGAATTGTCTTAGGTTTGATTCGAAAGACACAAGAATAGAAAGAAAGCAGTCCGATTCATTTACACATTCGTGAAATATGGGAAATATTTATTGAAATATGTAGGAGCTCTTATACACCATCCACATACTTGACAATCGATGAGCAACTCGTAGGATTCCGCGGACGCTGTCCATTCAGGATGTACATTCAAATAAACCGGCTAAATACGGGATAAAATTGTCATGTTGTGTGATTCATCATCAAAGTATATGATTGACGCTAGTCCGTATTTAGGAAAGGAACCAATACGAATGGACTACCGTTAGCTACACATTATGTTCGAGAACTTACAAAATCGGTACAGGGTAGTAACAGAAATATAACTATGGACAACTGGTTCACTTTAATCTCGTTAGCAGATGAGTTGCTGAAGAAACCCTATAATCTGACTATTATAGGAACTCTTCGAAAAACAAAGCAGAAATCCGCAGGAATTTTTGAATGTGAAACAAAGGAACGCAAACACGTCAATGTTCTGTTACGATCAAAAGAAAACTATGGTGTCGTACATGCCAAAAAAATCGTCCTAATTCTTTCCACGATGCATGAGGTGCTGAACTCGCAACAAACGGAAAGCCAGAAATTATAGTTCATTACAATCAAACAAAAGGCGGAGTAGATACCTTCGACCAGATGTGTTCGGTATGAGTTGTAATCGTAAAACTAGGAGGTGGCCAATGGTGATCTTCTTTGATATGCTAAATATTGCATGCATAAATTCCTATATAATCTACACTACAAATACATTAAAATTGAACAAGAAACCGATCAACAGATACCAATATATGATTGAACTAAGCAATTGCCTTGCTGATTCATGGCTAAGAGAACGATTACAAATAAAAACTTTGCGTCGGGATATTAGAAAAGATATCGCTGCTGTCCTCAATTTACCTGAGGAAACTGAAACGGCAGACTATCTAGAAAAGAAGCGTAAAACTTGCTTCTATTGTCCTAGTCGAAAGAGACGTATGACTTCCACATATTGCGATCAATGCAAAAATGCCATTTGTGGAGAACACCGAGGAAACATTTGCAGTGAATGTGCAAAAAAGTAATATAATAACGTATTAACCTTCATTAAAATGTATTCTGTTATTCACATTATGTATTGTAGTATGTATTGTAGTACCATTTTCGTTCATTTAATAAAAATTTCACAAAAATTAAGCGTTTTATTCAATACTCGTAAAAATTACGATAGTCCAGTATCAGTGTATGTAAAATATAGTCCAGTATTCTAGGGTTAAGCGACTCAACCAGCGCTTTGTATACAATTGTCAATGTTTAGCATTAGTATATTTGCGCATTAAATAGAAGCACCGATTAATTTTTTAATTTTCCACACAAGAAATTAATATTTTTGTCGTATTTTAATTTGTTGTCCATATGCATCTACCAACCTATCAGTGGTACCAACTTAAATATTTTGATCACGTGGTACACACTTGAGATTGATCACTCTGTATTAACCATTGCATAGATTTCTTCTGGTCAAGTTCTATAAGATGAATTACTCCACCTTTCGGTCCAGTGCGTAAAACAGTGCCTTCAAGTTCTTCAAAATAGACTTTGTCACTGTCTCTGCTTCCCTGATAAAACAGTTACGCGTCCTATATACACTATTTGGTTCAGCGATAAGAGAGTAATGGGACTCATTTACTACTTTCTTACAAAACTTATCTCTCTTTTCTCTACTGAGATGGTTTTGTCTTTCCTTCTATCAAAGTAAAGACCAAGAACAGGATCCAATTCAACATTCTTTAAATTTATGCGCTTTTTTATCTATCTCTCCGAACTTTAGATCGGTCGACTACTAACGTGCCATCGTCTTTACTGATGACTCCAACATATTGTAAAACCGCTGAAGCGATCATAGCAGCAGATCGGTCTGACACACCTGTTCTGTCACATGCAAAGGCTAAGGACGGAAGCTTTATTCTCATCTACCAGGGTGCTTTTTAGCAAAAACTGTTGTGTCACTGTTGTTGGGATCAGAATAGGAACATCCAGGTTGTGGTCCAGTACAACTAATTGGCAATGCCTTTATTTAAGTCTGTTTCTTGTTCATTAGAGTTGACTTAAATTAATTCACATGCGTCAGTAAATGATTTTCTGCCAGTTGGCGTTTATATGAAACATTACGGGTTAACCGCATTTTTCTTTCATTACGTTCTTCCCTCTTAATAATTTTTTCGTTG
>JARFJB010001436.1:0-23767 GCA_036346205.1 Vesta saturnalis
ATTTGGGTGTTATAGTAAATTGTTTTATATTTACCTTATTTCTAGTTTTTTTTTCTTGTCTTTATTGGGTGTTTGATTTATACGTAAATACCTTTTTTCTCACTTTTGTTTGCTAGATGTGTTTTGAGACTGCTGTAAGGTTACTGGTAGTGCTGCAATTACGAGGTGGAATTTAAACGGTATTAACTGGAAGTACTCGTCCATCAAAGTTATTATCCATTATGTATTAACAAATTGTATTGCTGAATTTACTTTTAAACCTATCATTGGTTGCTTTGGGATAACTACAGTATCTACACAAAAGTGTTTAAATTAATCATATCAAAATTTGTTACATTGTTTACCTTTATTAAACTTTGGTGTATCTGGATTACATTCATTAATTTGTGATTTCACTAGTAAAAACTGTTATAAACTGTGTATTAAATAAATTTGTGTTTGACTTAACCTTTGTAATTTACTGAACTTGTAATAAAACACCAGTGTTGTTTTAATTATATATATATATATATATTAATATATATATATTTGTTTTTTCTTATGTTGGATTTGTGAGGGGCAAGTGAAGTTGTTCTAACGTAAATTATAACGATTACATTGTATATATAAATTTTTCTTTCAGGGTTATGTTGGTTTCAGCGTGTGGGGTTACGTTTTTTATTAAATTAGCTAAATTTTAAAGTGAGTTTATCACCCGTAATTGGACTCCTGTCACTAATCATTTTGAAAATATTTTTATTATGAAACTTTAGTGTTTCACTTGGATAGTCAAAGGTTTTCTTTGGGGTTGGGTAAATTGTGTTGGGATGGTTTGTTATTATATATAGATATTAAATTTTTTTTATTGTTGGTAAATTTATAAATAAATTTACGCTTGTTGGAATTTGTTTATCTGTCTTCCTGTTTCTTCCCTGGTTCAAGCTTTACAGTGACTCTTTGAACTAATAATTTATCTTTGCTTTTTAAATTTGTGGTTCTTTGTTGTTTTCTTCTTATTAAATTTCTTTTTCGTTTTATAACTAACCCATTATTTACTCTTTATCAAATTCAAAACACCCACGCTATGTTGGGTGGATCGTTTGGTGTAAATGTGAGTTGGTAATTCCCATTTTATGTGACGTGTTGTTTGAAGTTACGTGTGTGACATATCTGGCGAGTGTGTACTTGTGTGGGGTGGGTTTACGTGCGTGCGGAGTGTGTGTTTGGGGTGGTGAGCGTGTGCGGTGTTGCGTGTTTTTGTCCTCATTGGCGTGTGAGTCTGTGTGCGTGCGAACTTCTGCGTGTCTGTGTAAGTGTAGTTGTGAGTGTGTGCGTGTTTTTCGTGTGTGCATGTGTGCGTGTTTACGTGTATGCGTGTGTGGATTTATGCGTGTGTGAGCGTGTGAGGATGGGTGCGATTGCGCATGTGTGAGCGTTTGGGTTTGTACGTGTTTGTGTGTGTGTATGCGAGCCTGAGTGTGCGTGTTTCCGTGTATACTTGGCAGTGTTGAATGGGTGGGTGAGTGTTATGTGGCGTTAAGCGTGTGATCGTGTGTGAGCGTGTCTGCGATGGTGTGGGCTTATTGTGTCTACGTGGGTGCGTGTGTGTATCTATACGAGCGTGTGTGTGCGTGTGCGCATTTGTGCGTATGTACGTGGTGCTTTTATGCGTGTGTGCATAACTGCTTTCTGAATATGTGCATGTGTGCGTACGTGTTTGCAAGTATGCGATTTTGCGTGTATGCGTGTTTGCGTTTGTGTGCGCGTGTGCGTTTGTGTACGTGTGCGTGCGTATGTGTGCGTGCATGTGCGTATGCATGTACATGTGAGTGCATACGCGCGCGTGCGTGTATACGTGTGTGAGCGTGCGGGTGCGGGTGTGTGTGGGTGTGATCGTTTGAGAGTGCGCCCGTGTCTGCTTGTGTGCGTGTGTACTATAAATATACTACTCTCAAATCTCAGTCTGGAAAAAAATTGTCTCTAGGCGCCACCACAATCTTAAGTTTTACGAAAATAAATATTCTTAGACGGGACAAATTTAAATCTAACATAAACTTATACTAAAATATTAAGTAACCTAATCGTCTGCGGGTCTAAATTTAAATTTTTGGCATGCCATATGCCCCTAAAATCGCCCGGGGCGTCCGATAACTCATACGTCTGATACGATACTTTTTTCTTTATATAAAAGGGCCAATAAACTTAGGTGCTAACTTCGCGGCGAAATAAGACGACGCGTCCGATAACGTAAGCAGCTATCAGTCGGTTCTTAATATCATCATACACTTCTCGAAACGCATAGCCTCCATCAAAGATTTTTTATCTGAAAATACGACATTGTTCAGGGCAACTCCCTTTGTAGGTTCTCCATGTCTGGTCCTATCGAGATTCATTTATCTTCCAAAATTCGCAAAGTATGGTGTCATTTCAGTTACTTCATGAGTATATGTGCTAAATACACAAGTCAGTTTCGCTAAATACTTATCCCAGTTTCTCTGATTGTCTTCAATAAAGGATGCTAACGTAGTCTTCATTACGCAATTGACCCTTTCTGTTGGGTTCGCCTGATGGTGATAATTGGCATTAAAAATGATCTTAACACTGTACGTAAAAAGTTCACTCCAAAACTGTGATCCGTTATCACATAACACATATAATGGTTCTCCGAACAATAAGAACACATTCTCTTCTATATTCTTCACAACACTTGCGGCCATGCCCGTACGTAGCGGGAAAAATAATACATACTTCGCAAAATAATCTGACTTTAATAATACATAACTATAACCACTTTTAGACCTAGGAAGAGGTCCCACTGTTTCTGTAGAAATTATCTGCCATGGTTTGTCAATAATTGGATGCTGAGTCATAAGTCCAGCCGGCAATCGTTGTTCGGGTTTATGCGCTATACAAACTTAGCACTTATTCACATAACGTTTCACAGCACTCTTTAACTTAGGCCAATAATATAATTTCCCGCTCATACCCTAAATATTCCTGTATGTCCTGCAGTATGCTCATTATGGCATATTCTCAATAATTCGTAACGCTTTGATTTCGGAACTACCTCACGCCACTCTCAATTCGGGTAACTGTATGTCACACGCTTATATAACTTCCCATTTGAACTCTCCATTTCGGGTACGCGATCGGTCTATTCTCGATACATCTCTTTATCCTCTCAATGCACTTATCTTCCACTACATTCGCCGGTTGTGTCTCCTTCGGTATTATTTTCAATAGATGTCCCCTCAATGACTGAAACTAAACGTGATAAGGTGTGGGGTACTACATGACCTCTACTTTAAAATCATATTGTTGGAGCCTAACTGCCCATCGAGCCAATCTTCCTATCGGATACTTCCGTAATGACGGTAAACGTAACGCCTGCAATATATGGTCTAAGCTCCTCTATCGACCATAACACCGCTAAACGCTCCCTCTCCTTAGTCAAAAACGTCCGTTCACTACACGTCAATGATCTACCATAATATATCCCTTTCTCCACTCCGTCAATAGTCTGGGTTAAAATTGAGCCAATTCCATAATCGGATGTGTCAGTCTGTATCATAAACGGTGAACTAAAATCAAAATTGGTGTTGTCACTAAACAATTCTCAATAATATTCAATGATTTACTATATTCCTCAGTCCATTCAAAACGTAGATTCCTCTTCAACAATTTCGTAAGGGGAATAAACGAAAATTGGGCGATGAAATGATGATACCAAGGTGTCATACCGACTATTCTTCTAACTTCATTACCTGTAGTTAGAGAACAGGAATCTTTAAAATAGCTTCTACTTTTCCGGGAGCAACTGATAAACCTGTAGAATTCACAATATAACCTAAATAACGTAACTCGTCACGACAAAAGGAACAAGGAACATTTGTCCTTACTCAACGTTAAATCTTCTCTTTCAAAACCTTCAATATGTTTCTCAAATGTTAAACAAACAACTAAGGTTCCAATTATGAAACAATAACGCTGTCAATTAAACGTTGCCACGATGCTGGAAAATTAGCTAAGCCAAAAGACATTCTCTGGAACTGATAAAGTCCTCTATTTGGTACAGTAGACGCAGTAAACTGCATTGAGTCCTCTGCCATAGGCAATTGCCAATACGCAGACTTAATATCTAATAACGAAATAAACGTAGCGTCAAGAAGACGATCTAGAATTGACGAAACGTACGGAATAGGATAAGCACCCCTCTCAGTAACCTTATTTAACTTACGATAATCTACACAAAACCTATACTTTCCATATTTCTTTTTAACCGTAACAATGGGACTAGCCCAAGCACTACTAGATTTCTCTACCACACCAAGACTCAACATTTTCTCTAACTCCTCATCAATATTCTTTTGCATAAACGGTAACACACAATAATACCGCTGCTGAATAGGCTCACTATTAGTCCTAATCCAGTGCTCTACTAGATTGGCACATCCTAACTCGTGATCTTTAGTTCTCCTAAAATAATCGGCAACTAAGTGGTCTAATAAATTCAATTGCTCGGTAGTAAAATCTAAACGGGATATCTCTAGTCTCTAAAATTTCAATTTCATCTAAAGTCTCAAATTGCCATTCGCCTTTACGAAAATCGGGTACAATACCTGCCCTTTTCCAAAAATCCCATCTTAAAATGAACTGATGTCTTGTATAGGGTACTATAATCACGTCCATGATAACAGTTTTGCCCTTAATTTCAACTGGGCGAGTAACGGTGCCTAAAGACAAAACTTTTTGGCCATTCGCTACAACACAAGTAGTAACACGCTTACTTCCACTCCTAACTCCTAACCTTTCTAAACTCTTTTATTCCTAAAATGGTCCTGGATGAACCGCTATCGAAAAGAGCTAACATTGGCTGACTATAAACATGAACATAAATAAATGGTCTCTCATCTGAATCCCCATTGTCAAATATTCTAATAAAACTTTATTTTTTGAAAACGTCGCCTACGTTTTATTCTTATAAAAGATAGCCGACTCTATATAAATTTTGTAAGACAACACGCGGCTATCTAAAATAAGCTCTTCTTCGGTAAGTCTGATTCTAAATCTGATTTCCGTCTAATTGGGGGTACATAACTATCCATCGCCTGTATACGTTCCTCAACTAACCTAACATACTTAATTAAATTACTAATCGTCCTAACTGAATCTGATACATAGGAGCGATATTTTTACGTAAAATTCTTAATTGTACATCTTCAGATAGTCTTTCATTGAATCGCGAAAATAATGTACGTATAATCGCAATATAAATACCCATCGGTTTATCAGGAGTCTGAGTGCGTTTCCTCAATTAATCTTTCATCGTGATCACTCGGCTGAAATTGCAATCGCAAAGATTCCACCAACTCACTCCATAACTTAAGCTCTTTTCCCGATAAATAAATCAAGACTTTCCGCAAAAAGTTGCTCGTCTTTAACATTACGTGAAACTTGTAACTCACTAATTCTTTCCAAAAATCTATTTAACGACAAAAACTTAGTGTCGCTTGAAAAAGAGGTGTTCCATGTGTACACACAACACTTTTAGCTACACTCATAATAGGCACTACGCTAACTAAAGCGACAACCATCGGCAATTAGTCTTAACATTGGTTGATGGTGAAGCCATCACGTCATCGGTACTCGTCCCTACTGAACCTACATTAGCTGGTGTCGTAACTACAACTTACCTATCTAAAATTTCATAATTCCAAACTGCCAAAATTGCCATACTCGTGATAGAATCCTCTTTTTCTTCACTTTCTATTTCCGTTTTTGCTACAGTATTGTTAATTCGGTTAAATATGTACTAAAATTTCGTTTCAATAGTCGCCATAATTTTTATAGTCGCATTGGTTTGTAATTCATCAATCAATTTATCAATTTCTGATTTGACTGCATTAATTGCTAACCTATCAGTCTCAAAATCAAAAGGGTACGGGGGATGAGACTTGCCCTACCTGCAACTTCATCACTATAAAAATTCCTAAGCGCTTTTCGTAAAGCCGTAATACCTAAGGAAGCATCACCTCCTATAATCGTTACCAATTTTCCCCCAAAAAAAAAAATTTTTAAACCCCTTTTAAAAAATTTTCCCAAAAAATTTTAAAAAAAAAAAAAACCCCCCCCAAATTTAAAAAATTTTTAAAAAAAATGCCATTCAAAACAAAAATTTAAAAAAAACCCCAAAAAAAAAAAAAACCCCAAAATTTAATTAAAATTTAAAATTTTTCCAAAAATTTTCCCCAAAAAAATTTAAATAAAAAAAAAAACCCCCCGGGTTCCCTTTAAAAATTAAATTTCCCAAAGGCCCCAAATTTTTAAAAAACCCACCCCCCCCCCCCCAAAAAAAAGGGGTTGGGGAAAAATTAAAAAAGGGGGGTTTTAAAAAAAAAAAATTTCAAAAAAAAAAGGGGAAAAAAATTTTTGGGCCCCAAAAAATTTTTAAAAAAAAATT
The DNA here is from genome assembly GCA_036346205.1 of Vesta saturnalis. Lineage (NCBI taxonomy): Eukaryota > Metazoa > Arthropoda > Insecta > Coleoptera > Lampyridae > Vesta > Vesta saturnalis. The sequence continues at coordinate 6,440 of JARFJB010001436.1, forward strand.
TTTTTTAAAAAAAATTTCTTAGGGGGGAAAACCCCCGTAAAAATTAGGCCCCAAAAAAACCAAAAAAAAATTTTAAAAAAAAAAATGCCAAATTTTTTTTTAAAAAAAACCTTAAAAAAAACAAAAATTAAAAAAAATCCTTTAATAAATTTTTTAAAAAAAAAAAATTTAAAATTTAAAACCCAAATTTTAAACAAAAATTTTTAAAAATTTTTAAAAAATTTAAAAAAAAAAAATTTTAATAATTTTAATTTAAAAAATTTTTTTTTTTAAAAAAAATTAAAGGGGGTTTCCAAAAAATTTTAAAAATTTTTAAAAATTTAAATTTAAAAAATTTTTTTTTCATTAAATTTTAAATTTAAAAACCCCAAAAAAAATTTAAAAAATTTTTTTCCCCCGGGGTTTTAAAAATTAAAATTTTTTGGAAAAATTTTTAAAAATTTCCCCAAATTTAAAATTAAAAAATTAAAATTTTTTAAAAAAACCCAAAATAAATTTTTTTTTTTAAAATTAAAAATTTAAAAAAAAAAAGGGAAATTTTTTAAAAAAAAAATTTAAAAAAAAAATTACTTTAAAAAAAATTTTTTAAATTTTTAGGGGCCCCCAAAATTTTTTTTGGGGGAAAAGGGGGCCCAAAAAATAAAAAAAAGGGGGAAATTATTTTCCCTTTAAAAGGGTTTTTTTGGGGGGGGTTTTTTTTTCCCAAAAGGGGGAAGGTTTCCCTTTTCCGGACGGTTGGGGGGAAAAAAAAAAAAAGGGGGGTTTCCCGTTTTTTTTCCTTGGGGCCGGGCCTACCGAAATTAAAAAAAAAAAGGGGGGGAAAAATTTTGGGGAAAAAAAGGGAAGGAATTAACCCCTTTTTTTCCGGGGGAAAAAAGGGAACCGTTCAAAAAAAAATTAAAATTTGGGAAAAAAATTGGGGGGTTTAACTTTTAAAAATTTTTTAAAAAGGGAAAAAAAAAATTTTTTTAAAAAATTTAAAAAAAAAAAAATTTATTCGAAATTTAAATAAAGGGGGTTTAAATTTTTAAAACCAAATTTAAAAAAAAAAATAGGGAAAAAAAAAAATTTAAAAAGGGAAAGGGGTTTTTTTAAAATTTTAAAAAATTTTTTTTTAAAAAAAATTTTTTTTAAAAAAAAAGGGTTAAAAAAAACCAAAAAGGCCCGGGGTTTTTTTCCTTTTTTTCCCAAAAAAACCCTTTAAAGTTAAAACCAATTTTTTTTAAAACAACCCAAAAAAAAATGTTTTTGGGGTTAAAATTTTTGGGTAAAATTTTTAAAGGAAAAACCAAAAAGGTTTTTTTAAAAAATTTTAATTTCCCCCAAAAAAAATTTTTTTTTTCCCTTTTTAAAAATTTTTTTGTTTGGGAAAATTTTTTATAAAAAAAAAAAGTTTGGCCAAACAATTTAGGTGGTTTTAAATTTGGAAATTTTTAATTTTTAAAAGTTTTTAAAATTAAAAAAATTTTTAAGGTTTTTAAAAAAGGGCCCCCAAAATTTTTTTTCCCGGGCCAATTTTTGGTTAATTTTTTTTAAAAAAAAAAAAAAAAATTTTTTGGGAAAAGGTAAACAAAAATTTCCCCCAAAAACATTAAATTTTAAAATTTTTAAAAACCCGAAATTTATTTTTTTGGAAAAAAAATTTTTGGGAACCCAAAAAAAAAAAAACCCCCTTTTTTAAAAAAAAAAAGGGGAAAATTTGGAAAAAGGGAAATTTTGGTTTTTTAAAAAAACCAAAAAAATTTTTAAAAAATTAAAAAACCTTTTGTCAAATTTAAAACCCAAAAAGGGTTTTTAAATTTTTGGAGGCCCCCCTTTTTTTAAAAATTTTTTTTTTTGGGGGGAAAGTAAAAAATTTTTAAAAAAACCCGGTTTTTTTTTTTAAAAAAAATTTTTTTTTTTGGGTTTTTTTTTTTAAAAAGAAAAAAAAAGTTTTGGTAAAAATAAAATTTTAAAAGGGGTTTTTTTAAAATTTTTTTTTTTTTGGTTTTTAAATTTTTTGGGTTTTTGGTTTTCCAACACCCCCTTAAAAAAAAATTTTTTAAAAACCAAAAATTAAAATTTTTTTTAAAAAAAATTTTAAGGTTTTTTTTTTTTTTTAAAAAAAAAGGAAAGGGAAAACCAAATTAAAAAACCGGGGGTTTAAAAACCCTTTTTTTCCCCGAAAGGAAAGGGGTTTCCCTTTTTTTTTTACCAAAAAGGGAAAAAAAAAAAAATTTTTTTTTGGGGAAATTTAAAAAATTTTTTTTTTTTCCTTGGGAAATTTCCCTTTTTTGTTTTAAAAAAATTTTTTTTAAAAAATTTTTGAAAATTTTTTTTTGGGGTTAAAAAATTTTTAAAAAATTTCTTTTTAAGTTAATTTTTCCTTTTCCGAAAGGGGTAACCCGGGTTTTAAAATTCCTTTTTTTCCAAATACAAAAAAAAAATTTAAAAATTTTTTAAAAAAAAATTTTAATTCCTTTTTGGGTTTTAAAATTTTCCTTTCCAAATTTTTAAAATTTGAAATTAAATTAAAAAAAAAAGGTATTTTAAGTTTTTTCCCCAAACAATGTTTTTTAAAATTTTTCCCCCCAAATCAATTTTTTTTAAAATTTTTTTGGGGTTAAAAGGGAAAATTTTTAAGGATAAAAAATTTAAAATTTTTTCCCCAAAATTTTTTTTAATTTGGAAAATCCTTTTTGTTTTAAAATTAAATTTAGGAAAATTTTAAAAAAAATTTTTTAAAGGGAAAAAATAATTTTTAAAATTTTCCTTTTTTGGAAATTTGTTTAAAAAAACCCCCAAATTGGGGTTTTAATTTTAAAAAAAAAAGGGCCCTTTAATTTTTTCCAACCCCGGGTTTTTTTTTTCCCAAAAGGGGGGGTTTTAATTTTTAAACCTTTTTTTTGGGGTTTCCTTTTTTTTTCCCCCTGGTTGGTTGGGTTTGGGGGCCCGGGTTCTTTTTTGGATTTTTTCTTTGTTCTTCTTTAGGGTTTTTGGCGAAAAAAATTTTTTTTCCCCAGGGTTTTCCCTTGGAAAATGGTTTTAAAGAATAAAAGTTCAAACAAAAGGAAATTCAAATCTTTGTTAAACACAAAAAGGAAAAAAAAGAAAGTTCAAAATTGTGCAAACTCCAAAATTGGTTCAAGCATTTCCGTACATGAGGCAATTTATTCCCATATTTTATTTCTTTTATGGATAAAAATTTAAGGTATTTCTTTTTGGGTTTGGTTAACAGATTAATGGAAAATTTTTGGAAGTCTGTGTTTTTTTTTTGACAAAGTTCGTTAAAATTGTTACTTTTGCGTTGTTGGTAATAAAAGTAAAAGGTTAATTTGAAAGGGTTAAACTCTGTAAACAACTCACATTACGTTAATTAATCCTTTATCCGAGGTATAGTGTAATCCATATGGTCTACTTCCAGTAATCCTTTTTACATTTGCAAATACACTATGCACAACACAGAAGACAACCGTATCCGTTAATGCATTCGGCTTTAACACTCGCGAACACAGTGTCTATCATTCATATATTATCGCCTCCTCCTACTGCAGTACTCGCTTCCTACACTTGTGGGAAGCAATGACAGTATAATTAGAGTGAAATTACTTTAGTAGTACGTTTTACAGATTTAAAATGTGTACCATCACGACAGGCTGTTTTGTCCCGTCAATTCGATTAAATCAATCAATACATGTTTACTAAATTATTTTAGTTACCACTTCAGTGTAAAATGGTATACGTTTTTCAGAGGACTACTCAGACAATAATGTAAGTTTAATGTCGTTCAAATTTTGTAGGTATTATGTTGTAAGAGTCGCTATTTGCTGTGTTATAGAATTAAAGGTAGAAGATAGATTTATACAGGAAATACCTAAATGAAATGGATACTAGTATAGTATACTTATTCGGAACATCCCGTCTCGTTTCCGTTTTGGAAAGTGCTTACCCAAAATGGGCCAACCCATGCCGACCGTACGTGAGGATCATTCTACTCTAGAAGGCTAAAATGACGTCGTTACCGGCGGTACCTTCTCTTTGGTAACGGCAAGTTCTATGGCTGCCTGGCTGTTCGTAATGTCGGCAAGAGGATCGAAAGAGTTGACTATTGATATAGGCATGGTAGAACGGTCTCTCGATGACTTCTTAGGATTGTTCCTCTGTAGCAGAAATCCGTTAGGCGATCTGCTGATTGGTGGACCAGTTCTGCGGCTACACCTGCGATAGCTGGTATTTACTCCACAGTATCTTGTCTTCTTCTGTTGCTTGCTACTCCTTAGGGTGGGGTGCTGGCTGCTAGGGAAATTCGATAACTGCTGGTACCAACCTAGGGATATCAATGTCACTTAGAAAAGTGTACAGTAACACTAACTGCTGTTATCAACTCGGCATCGTAATGACAATGCTGTAGAGACACGTTGACAGAAAGTTCGTTTGCTTTTAATCGTAAGCGATAAAAATTTGATGTTCACAGCTCTGATCACAGACAACAGGATGTCTCGTCATTAGCGCTTCCAATCTGTAATGTGTCAATTTTTGGGTTATCATTACATTATTTAGGGTATATTTAAGCACATTTTCTCTTCAAATAATTAAATTTTAGTGTAGCATGTTGATATCTTCTTGTTAGCATTATACGTCATTTTGAAGCACATTCTCGTTTTCTCAACGCATTAAACTGCACTTCGTGTATTGAGTTTACTCCCTAGAAAGGTAATGTGACTTCTTGCAGTAGTTTGTTACGGAATTCCTGATCTGATATGTTAAGAAAATGTGATAAAGTTGGAAAACTGAATATCTAGGGTCTAATTTCGCATTAACGAAGCGTGGACGGGGTTCGCAGCAAGCAGACATTGCACTTCATGGAGGGCGCAAAACGCTGTTAGTTTTAATACATTTACTATTACTATTACTATTTACTGTTTACTACTATTTACTATTTACTGAGGACAACTGAAATTGTTATCGAAACCTACACATTTGTATAAAACATAGAAAGAAAAATGCACAATTAAAAACCTAACGGGTACTTTATTATGTGTAGTAATCGCTAAAGTCTACGTTTTCATAACAATTTTGTTATTAAACTCTTCATTATTAATGACAATTGAATATTGAAGTAGATACTGTCACCAAGAGAAACTCAACTACAAATTTGAATGCCTTTTACTTTATTTTCTAAACAATGCAATATAATTTTATTCACATGAATTAGTCATTTAAAGATTAATCAAAGTAATCCTTTTACACGCGCTTACCTTTCTTGTTCTACATAATTATCACGTAAACCATGTACTAAATACGTATAATGTAGGGCAGATAACCACAAATGGACTTTTTGCATATTAACCCGTATGCACATGCGCCAAGACGTTTTCTAGTTAAAAGGAGCGGCCGGACGTTAATACGTAAATTATCAATTACTATAAACATAAGTAGAAAGGGGGTTAGCTAGGAGATTAAAAATTAGCAGAGTACCATTAGTAATATTAGTACGATTATTCTTCCTAGTATGCAGAGTGCAAGATGTTCGAATCCATGTAAGAATTAAATCTTTATTATATTATTTTTTGCTTATTTATATTGATTTGTCACCATGTACTAACTAAAACAAACACATCTCTCTTACCTTTCCTTTGTACCTGTTAAAGATCTTGACTAAAAATCACATCCCCCTCGTTGTACCGAATATCTGAGCTACCCAAATTTAAGCCCCCGAGATGTGACAATACTCACGAATTTACACTAGAACCTACAGATAAGGTTTTTACAGGATGAAAATTTTTAGGAGATACGATTGTCGGCGAGTGGGATTTGAGACTGTTTTAACGGTAAATGTGTTCCCTACATACACAAATACTAACACAATTTACAAAACATTTTTGCCTTATTAGAAACTTTCTTCAACAGAACGTTATTACTGTTGTAGTACAACATACTATATTTTAAATAATTTAAATTGTGGAAGATAAGTAAGTAAGTTATTATTAATACTTTTTTTTCAGAAATTAGTTCTGTAAATAACAAAAATTCTAAATTTATTTAGTTAGCGAAAACTTTATAATGGATTGTTGCAATGAAGAAAAAGCTTCTACGATTAAACATTGTTATGGAAGTGCAACTAATCGTGTAACGCGCGATTTATCTCCTGCATGTTATGATGATACCGGTTCCTGCTGTGGCAACCATTAATCGATTTGTGAAACGATTTCAAAAGTGTGGGTCTGTCTTAAATGATAATACACCTAGATCTCCTGGTTTAGCTCCATGCGAATTTTTTTTGTAGGGTCAATTAGAAACAAAAATGTATAAATCTGTCACTCAAGTATTGAATCTGCAAGAGCAGTGTAAAATGCTTTTGGTGATTCTATTTTCTGAAGCACAAGTTCTTGGTATTTAGGAAATGTGTAAATCAATCATTAATTTGTACACCAAAATGGGCAAAAGATAATAAGGATACTGTCTTTTTTAAGGCTCTCCATATAGTTGCTATGTTCACTGAACGTTCTCTCTTTAACACTATTGAGCTTGAAGTGGAGTGTTCAACCACTATGGCTATAATATCCCTGTCCCTCTCCCTCTTTCTCTCCCTTATAGAAGAGTACTGGGATTTAAATCTCTGTAAACTAAAATACTGATAAAAGGAATAATTGTTGTTTACTTTTTGAAGCGTGTCCGTAAGTAATGGTGCTGGTGTCATTTCTTCATCAGTTCATTTCCATTTTTGGATTTTCGATCGTAATTTCGAACACATGGTACATTATGTAGTCGGACAAGAAATTGGCACAGGAAATTAGAATTAGGTTTCTAGAGCCAAAAAAAACCGCAAAATTATGCAATTTGTTTAATCACTTTTACAATATGAGTAGTATAGTTAGCCCGATCCTAATTCACCTTGTCACTAAATTTGAAAAAGTCACTAGAAAAGTTACTATATTGTGGAAAGGGCGGGAAAGAAGGTAGCTAGAAAAATGATGAGCAGGAATGTTTGGTATCGCAGCTAAGTGGTGGGGGACTGCGGGTCTTGGGTGAAAGGTATCATAGGCAAAAGTGGTCGGTTCATGTCCTGGCTGGTTGTGTGGTTCGTATCTTAGCTAAAAATGATCGTTGGTGAAAATGGTGGGTTAAGAAAAATATGAGTAGAAATGGTTGGTATCGAGGCTAAGTGTGGTGCGCTGAAATATATCATTGGTAAAAATATCCGGTTCATGTCCTCGGTGGTTGTGGGGTTCGCGTTTTAGCTAAAAATGATCGTCGCTAATATTGTGTGCAAATGTGTTAAATGCACACCTCAGCTGTCCTACTTTAGAATTAATAAATATGAACTAATGTATGTATCACCTCAGTTAGTTATTATTTCAGGGTCATACCTTAACAGAAAAAATCAGTAGTATGTTTAATTTAATACCTCCATTCTTAACCCTTTATAACAACCTTTAACACTAAAAAATAGGGTGATGTTTGTTAAAAATAGCGCATAACCAAAAAGGTCACTAGATTGTAAAAGGTGGCTAAAAAAATAAGTAGAAATGGTTGTTAACGTGCGGTGCGTGTCCTCGTTAAAAAGTATCATAGCGAAAAGACCGATGTGTCTTTGCTAAAAGGTTCTCGCGAAAGCCGTGTCGGTTGAAATCTCAAATACCAGCTTCAAATATGTGGAACATAATCATAGTTCAGATCTCAGCCAAAATTATTGTGAGAGCATCATCACGTTCGTTGTACCACTATAAGGAGTAACAAGATATGTGTAGTTCGTATCTGTGCTAGCCAAGAACTATGTGTATATAAAGTGAGTCTTTAGGGAGGTGTAGGTGTCATTGAGGTCAAGAAGTTTACAGAAAGAACAGCATCATAACGAAAAAAAGCAATACAAACGTCCAATTTTAACGTGTCTTCAAGAAGACGGCAAATAGAGGACTTAATACGAAAAATAAAAACTTGGAATTGTATGAAGTACAACAGAAATTTAAAAATGCACGATCATCCTAAGGATTTTTTAATGTCTGCATCCATTTTTAATGCGTCTTCAAGAAAGTGGCAAATAGAAGACTTAGTACCCTAATAAATAAAATGACGGTGTTAATGTATCACCTATACTTTTGCAGTATTTGTAATAAAGATGTTTTACGGAATTATATGGTATACATGACAATTTTCAAACTAAATAAAGATGTTTTGCTGAATTGTGGATGTATATTAGTTTAACTGAAGAAATGACACAGATTTTAATTATTCAAACAATGAAACGATCAAAATAAAAACACATTACTAAGTAATTGTTTTGCAGTAGTACTATGCAGATAGAAACTTAAATTAAATAAAAAATGCTTTCAATTATATGCATTTTAAATAAGCTAACCAAGTATAGATCCTAATGAATCAAGTATAATTAATTTAGTAACAAAGTGATGAAAATTATAAAAACTATAATTCAGTGTACTATTAATACATAGGACTGAAAACCACTCGCTTGATAAGTTATATATAAGTCCGTTGACGAGCGCATAAACGTTTTTGTAGTAGCTAATTTTTTCATTTATATTGCAGTTTTACATAGAAATATATGTGTATAATCTTTACATTGCTTTGAAACTTGAATATTTGGGGTTGTAATCGATTAGAACTTTTGAATGCCCAAGTAAATTGTTTTTTACGAGTGTACGTGAGTAGAGCAAAAAACATTTTTTTTGTGATTGTGGGCCTGAACAGGCTAAATTAGGCCTATCGCGTTAAAGCACTAGGAACATAATGGATAGAATAATGAATTAATAGTGCCTATGAACAGCTACCTTAAATTTTCTCATACCATAAGTGAGAAAAACAGGAACTGGGAGATCATTAGAGTTTAAAGCCGTTAGAAAAATGTGGATTGCGCCCGTTTGGTACGACAAGGAGATTTTACTGCATACTGATGATGTGAATGAAAAGGTTTTCTGGTGCCGAGATGGTATAAAATATAATTCAGCAGCACAATAGCCGTTGTAATAACGATAATAAAAGAAAGAACTAAACCATCCTTATATGTTCAAAAGACTGTATGTGAAAAGTTAAGGACGGGTCATCTATAGGCCTAATCCTCTTTTTGAATACGATCAACGATATCAGAGCGTATTACATTAACCCAAAGGTGAGAATTATATTCCAGATGAGGCCGAATTTGGGCCTTATACAGCAGAAGGAGTTGTCGAGAGGTACATGTTGCATTTTGAAGTGCAACTTACCGTTACGAATTTTAATACGTCAGTTTTAGTATTATTTGCCAGATTTTGATAAACTAATAAAATGTAAGAGATAGAACGCTGCTTGTAAAACGCAATTACGTTTTCAAAACTGTTTTTGTTGGTGGGCTAGAGGAAAATTAAAAAAATTTAGGAGAGCGTTTTTCTAGGACTTATATGTAAGACTTCCCCCCTACCAGCCCCCCCAATCTCTCGGTTTTAGGTCGACATAGTCGCCTTGTGCTCTTTCCCTTTTCCTTTCTTGGATGTACGTCTTTACTGTTACTTTAAAACTTTCTACACTTACACAGAACTTATTTATAATCGTCGCCACCGATAAATGAAACCTGCGTCATCATTTACAATAGTACGAGTTTATATTATAACTAAAAAGGATTTCAATAATTTCAGTAATAATTTTTAATCACTCTTTTCCGCGATGGTGGTATTGCAGTTACACGTTATCTCATAACTATAAATACTGTTTACAGTAAAATTTACATCGTAAAAGAAAACAATTTATGAGTACTTACATTTATTATTTGCAGCAGGTTTATGTAAATATACAGAGAATATTTATGTGCAATATCATGAACGTTGCTGGTAAACATTTAATTGATAACTCTTTATAATCGAATTAGTAAAGTTTTAAATAAGTAATATTTTTTGTGCATGCATCTCTGCAATATACATTACACATTTGCATATCATTCTATAATATTTGCTTAATATTAACTCGATTGTTAGCAAACATTAGTGATGATATGTTTCGAATACCTAATTTTTGTACCTTCTTCTACGCGCACTGTTATGGAGATTAGATAAGATTTTGTATCTCTTAACTTTTACTTATACCAGTTATTATCCATCTCACTTTGATCTACACCTTACACACACACAATTTCGAAATACCTTTGCAACACAATATAACACATTTATTTTAAAATATTATTACAATGCATATACAGTTTCAATTTTTATAAAACGCATTAAACTTGTTAATCAATTTAATTGCTTCGTTTAGTTGACCTTTGTTTAATTCTGCAGCCAACTCAGCGCTTCGTGTTTGAGCCGCTGCTAAATTACCTTTAACGGTCGGCTCTATCTCTTCAAGCTTGTGTAACGTTTTTTCCACCAGCTCTTCTGCTGTCATTGGCTGCTGCATCAGCCGAAGGAAGAAATCGTTCTCAAAATCCGCCATCAGGAAATCCATTTTCTTGCCAGAACTACGTGGGGAAGAAATTACATGTTAAACATTTATTTCATACCATTAATTGTTAACTTACGGTTGTGGTAAGTGTAGCAACTGAGATGGTTTTCATGACTGCAAACAATTGTACAAGTTAGATAAATTCTTTTACGTAGTGCTTTGTAACTTACTATCAAGGTTGATGAAGGTGGGCCATTAGTGGTGGTGGTGTTGATGGCGCGGTTGTCAACAGGGGATTTGTTTTGCTTCTAGAAAGAAAACATTATAATAGCTATGGACTGGTATATTTTGTAGTAATTACTGAAAGGGGTATTTAAATAAATGTCTATCACCCTCCTCCTACAGGTCCTGCAGCAAAACATCGAGTGACTGTCGCTCTGTAAAGAAAAAATATCAGGTTAGCAAACTATATAAGATATTGGAGATACATAATCGTGCAAAAAAAATTGTACAAGTATTATAATCACCTTATTTTTTCCTCCTGTCTAGACTCATCCTTCGAGATTATTGTGATGACACTACATAGTGAAGCCATTAAGGGTTGGTTAGCCTCCCTCCGAAGGAAGTTTTGTATTGGCCCATCACCACTTTTCGCGCCACTTTTCTTCGGTTAACACACCTTCATGTCTTGTAGAATGTTTATTCTCAACGCTTTCTTTTTATGTAGTGATAATTTATGTTTTCAGGGGGTTGCCATGTTACCGCACTAACGTTAACTGACTTCACCAACGGAAGTATTTTCGTTATATTTTCATCATTTAGGAGTGGGAAAGAAAGAGAGAATATTTTGCAATGAGAAAGATGCAACGTAGCGTCTGGGTAGTCGAATGATCGTTATCTTGTTGCAGGTCGAGCACTTGGTCTATATAAGACGTAATTTATAGATGCTGAAAGTGATTTCGCGTCTTGTTCCCACGTGAAATACTCCGCAGTATTTTGACAAATAATCTAACGTAACATCCAGCTAGTTGAATAATCATTACTTTGTTGCAGGTCGAGTTCTTTGTCTTCATAAGGCATTATTAATTGATGCTGAAAGTGATTACGCGTCTTGTTCGCGGGTGCTCCGTTTGATTTCGAGAAACACCTGATTTTTATTGAATTAGTTCATTGTCGGTAGGTATGTCGTGGTCATCACGGTCTGACATCAGCAACTTCTTAGTTGAGTTGACTAGAAATACATTAACATTATTAGAGCACGAGCCGAAATAGTTCGGCATATTTCAATACTTAGAACTAACATGTCTGATAGAAAAGGCTATTGCCAAGAACGTACATATAGATAATAGAGAGCGATTTGGCCATTTTAGAATGTTATTTGGCGCTACTTCGACAGCAATTGGGAAACTTTCATATAACGGAAGCGAGTGGTGAACGCAATACGTCAAGTTTAGTTTGGTACTCTCTCAAGTCTTGTTTTGATTCGAGGTTATTAGCGGGCATGATAGCCAATTGGGGTTACAAAGATTCCCTAGTTTTTTTTAACAAAGGCATACGATAGCTTTATGAGAAAGGTTAATATCATGTTGAAGAGGTCTTTGTTAAAAGTGAATGTTGTAATCGTTGCCATTATATTAACCCCCAAAATATGAATGTAGAATTAAAGCATTTTGTCACCAGAAATTCAGTTATTGACTTTGGCACTAATCTCAAAGTGTGGTATCAAAGCGAAGAAGTCGACAAATTGCGAGTTAAACTGGAAGAGTTTCAAGAGGAAGGATCTGGGTGTGTTCTAAGTCAAATTTTGCATTTTAAAGTAAATATAAATGATTACGTTCCCATCAGGGGTGGGATTTCAACTTACATCAAAGTTCCGCGTTTTATTGCACCGAAGAGGGCCGTCGTAAATACTAAAAATTATGATAAATTTTGTTTTCCTTGGTCAGTGGTGTCCGCCTTGTATCCTGAAAACCGGAACCCCATAGAATAGGAATCTATCCTCATTTCGATGAGGTCTTGAATCGGGGTACGATTAAATTTCCCATTAAATTAACCGATGTAAAAAATTTAAAAATTGAACCGCCTATCTATAAATTTATACTGCACAGTAAGAAATCATGTAGTGCCATTCATGGTAAGTCATAATCAATAATGCTTTTCACGCAATAAATTTATTAGTGCTCTCTAACGAAAACGAATATTATCAATTTTCATGGATTAAGAACAAAATCTGCGCTGTTGTCCTCCCAACTTTTTAATCGAGGTCACAAACAATTCTTTTGTAACATGTTTAAATAATTTTTCCTCCAATAGCATATTACTAAAACACTCAACACACGGTCGTCAAGTAAATAAATGCCCAGTAAGATTGCCTGACGAGAGTCTGAGATATTTAGAATTTACTCACTATTCCTGCAGGGAAAAGGTCCCATTTGCTATTTACGCAGATATTGAAAGTATCTTGGAAAAATGTAAAAATTGCGTTTTATCTCAAGTGCTCGTACGATAACTCCTTGTCAAAGTTTTTCTACTACAGAGGGCCAGATTGTATTACGTAGTTTATCAATCAGTTATGGATCATTGCAAAATTTATCAATTCGATTATTACTAACGCAATTCCCATGCATCCGCAAAGCTCGATTTAACAACATTTTGAGGACGCCACGCATTGTCACATATGTGAAAAACATTTTCTAGAAAACGAAATTAAAACAAAGGACAACTCTCATCTTACGGGAATCTATAGAGCGGCTGCCCATAATAACTGTAAAACTTTCAAGATTTTTACGTGATCGCTGTAGTATTCCATAACCTCAGCTGGTACGATTACATTTTCATCGAAGAACTATTAACCGGTATTCCGGGACCCGTTAAACTATTATCGTTAAACAAAGAAAAGTATACCTCCTTTACGAATTATGTTGACAATATGAGCATTCAGTTTAGATTTATCGACTAGTTTCGATTTGTGAGTAGCGGTTTAGAGAAGTGATGCTCCTATTTGGATGACAAAAAATCCATAACTAAATCGCCGTAACGAAACGGAATTCGACTTGATAAATAGGAAAGGTGTTTTTCCATATAAGCACATAGATTCATGGGAAAAGTTAAATGAGACCTCTCTACCGTCTAAAGAGGAATTTTTTAGTTCTTTGCAAAACCAGGATGTTAGTAGTGAAGTATACGCGCATGTTTCAAAAGTATGGAATGTTTTGACATTAGAACGTTGGTTCAGTATCTAAAAACTGATGTGCCTATTTTGACTGACATTTTGAAAATTTTCGCGAGACCTCTCTGGAAACCTACCTGCTTGATCCATTACACTAGTGTACGGCTCCCGGTCTGGCATTTGATGCTATGTTAAAAATTATAAAGGTTAGATTGGAACTTTTAACCGACATCGATTAGGCTATGTTCATTGAGAAGGGTATTAGGGGAGGCATAACTCAATGCAGTACTCGTTACGCGAAAGCCAACAACAAATACATGTCGGAAGGATTCGATCCCGAACTTCAAACCACCTATTTAATGACTATGACGTAAATGCGCTTTATGGAGCCACTATGTGCGAATTGTTACCGATCGGGGGCTTCACTTTTATGGAAAACCTTGACGACTTAGTACTAAATTATCCTGACAATTCCGACATTGGATACATTTTGGATTGCGACTTAGACTACCGGAAACATTTGCATAATTCCCATTGTGACTTGCCATTAGCACCCGAGCATATGGCCCCGACGGGGTCGAAAATTAAGAAGCTTTTGTTGACTTTGTATCCAAACCGTAACTATATTGTACACTACAGGAACTTAAAGTTGTATATAAAACACGGATTAAAGCTTGTAAGAATCAACCGTGTCTTGCGCTTCATACAATCACCTTGTCTTCGAGCGTATATCGCGCTTGAGTGTATTGCGAAAACAAATTTTCATAGTTGCACCATATTCGATGAACATTGGGTCATTATTGAGAAGAATCGATTAGAAGTCTTTCTCAATAAACTCATATATGAAGGCTTTGCGGTCTTGGACATCTCAAAAACTTTCCTATACGATGATCATTATAATTACGTTCTACTGAAATTCAAAAATGTTGCTACATTATTTTATACCGACACCGATAGTCTCATTTACCCTTTCACAGTTGCCGACGTGTACGAATCCATTAAGGCGGATATCCATCGATCTGATATCTCAGATTATGAAAGCGATAACGTTTATAGAATTCCTTCTGTAAACAAAAAGATACCTGGTTTTACGAAGGTGAAGGTTACGGAAAAATTATGCTAGAATACGTAGGGCTTCGTGCTAAAATGCACGCCTACAGACTGGATAAACAACATAAAGCAATTAAGAAATCTAAAGGCTCCACTGCAGTCAGTCTTTGGTAAATAACTCTAGATGACTGAACCATTCAATGATGCTACCTGATCAAATGAAAAAAACATTCAGTGCATACAATTAAACAAAATATAATTTTTCTCAGTCCCTTCGACGACAAACTAGTTATAACTGTTGAAACGGGGGCTGTCTACATGTAGGCTGCTTGTTCCCAAATGGTATTTTAACGATACCGCTATGGTATTATATATTGATCGAAGTCTTTCCTAAAACGACCGTTTTGTCTTTATTTATTACCATGAATCCGTATTGATTTTGCCAACTCTCTGAGCACATGTCACGAAACAATTGCATTCTTGCTATTGGGGCGACATGGTCTTCATAGATATGACGCAAATGCTAATCACACTAATCGAGGAATACTATCAAGTTGCCGTTGTCTCTAATCAGCTGTTTGGGGACTTTAGTATAGGTTTGACCCAAGTAGGAGCAGTCAATGTTATTATGGTTTTGTTTCTCGCAAGCGATATGTCAAAGATATAAACTGAATTGGGTTTTGTCACGCTCCGTTTCATACTGTCAGCATTATTGTTGAAGCAATAATAACCAATACCTTTCATAGGATCTAGAATTTCACTAAAAAGTCCATATTTTTCCTCATTCAACGATTTCGAATAGACATACACATGTTTGGAGACACAGTTAGGAGACTGAGCATGGTGTTTGTTTTCTCACAATTGGAAGGACCACAAATTAAAGCGGGTAGGCTATTTGGAAGTAACCTCCCATGCCGTTGTAGCAGTTGAAATATATGATAACTGTCTAGTAAGTGTTAAAATATTTGTGGTGGAGGATACATTTTTAATAAAAAACGTTGAGTATTTACAATATTATTATCTTTATATAATTAAACCGGTTGTCCAGGCAACCTTGGAACACGGGGAAATGGTTTCTATTTTTTTTCCTGATCCCTAGCATTAAATATAATACTTTCACAAGTTGCCGTTTCGTTTGGTGACGGTCGTAAGCGGTTCAAATGGCCCACGGTGGCAGCAAGAGATAGCTGTGCGTTCAAAAGCAAAGTTTCGGATGGTTGTGGATAGTTTATATGAAGGTTAATCTTGTGTTTCAGCATGTATTAAAACAAAGAATATTAGGTAAGCGTAGTGCTAAAGAGGCGTACGGCCCTTTCGTACGGCACAAGTGTTGAGCATTAATAAACGGACGCACTTAGCTGTCAGTGGTTGTCAATGCCCATCATCTGTTAATGTCAATTTTTATTTGGCGTTGGAAATTCATTTCGTTTCTGATTACAATGGCAATGAACATGGACATTTGTGCTTTGTGATGGCTTTTCATGCTTCCATTTGGATTCCGACGATTGACAAACTGTGCCAAAATAGATTGTGTTGTGAGGTTATGTCACATGATGTGAGGTTGTACGTCATATGTCACATCGGCTCTAATTTGCACCGATTTGGATTTACATTGAAATTGAAACTGAAAGCAAGGCTGGCTATAGGTAATATTGCCATCTTTACGTTTTTTTACACGTGTGTACCTGCGAGTGTATTGAAGACAATATGTTGGTGAATATTGTAGTTTGTCTGACATGATCCAGTTTTCGTTGATACTGGCTGTTTACACTTGACGAGAAATATTGTAAATACACACTTTAATGCTACATAAGCCAATTTCATGAATTTACATTGTTTTATAGAGATTTTACAAAACATCAGAAAAACTAATTATTTCGGACACGTCAGTCAGTAAATTCAGATGGGCATTCATTGAAGTTCGACTGTGGACGAATACATGTATTTGTAAAACGGTTTTATTTGCATTTAGACTACTTAGATACGGAAAAGAATAACAGTACGTTATCGCTTTAAATTCAGTACTGATGCTCCTTTGGTGTCATTTTACTATTTAATAAAAGCAGATTTCGTACATCCACCCGTTTCGTATCTGTATTTACATCCATATGATGATGCTCTTTTATTATGAATTTTAGTAAACAAATAAAAATAGCATCTAACGGTTATATTATTTGAAATGCACACAAATCGATTACTTCGAAGTCACTGTCTATTAGATATGAAATCTTTATATTACTTTAAGAATTGATAACATTGGACTACAAAATTAAAACTACTGCAGATCCAAATAAAACTCGACCTCAAAGTAATAATAATATGTAATGATTTTCAAAAAGACCGTCCACTACCTGCATAGACGCACGAACGCACAGACGCATAGCCGCACAGACGCACAGCCGCACAGACGCAAAGACGCACAGACGCACTGACTCACAGACGCACAGACGCACAGGCGTATAGACGCACAGAAATACAGATGCACAGACGCACAGACGCACGGACGCACGGATGCACGGACGTACAGGCGCACAGAGGCACAGAAACACAGACGCACAGACGTACTGACCCACAGGCACACAGACACATAGACACATGAGAACACGGGCACACAGACACATCAACTCACAGGCACAGGCACACACAGACCCACGGACACACGGACACACGGACACACGGACACACGGACACACGGACACAGGGACACAAAGATATACGGACACACGAACGCACAGACGAACATACGAACAAACGGACAGACG
>JARFJB010001437.1:0-18940 GCA_036346205.1 Vesta saturnalis
AAATTAACTCACATGCGCAAAGTCCTATCTGCAAACGGATGTCTTCATACAGTTGGTTCCATTTGTACATGCAAGCACTTTCCAGGATGATCGAAATTCTTGATACACGAAGTTCGCTGCTACAATTCACCTAATAGCTTCACAAGGCCCTCGGTTAATGGGCACTTTGTTTCGGTAAACGCTTTTATTTTAAGCTTTACGGTTTCACCCAACTTTATCGATAACGATATTATTTAATTGTATTAAGAATTTTAAGACAAATGATTACAATTTTATTTTGGAAAAACGTAATCAGCATTTAAATTAAACAAACGAAATTTTAAAATCGTTAAACATTAATCGTCACAAATAAGAAATTTAATTCGTACTAAACTTTACGAATATGAACAGGTATCGGTAACCTAACTTTATTTTTAAACAAACGTAGGTTTAAAAACAATTGTTCTTGAACTTCTCGTCTCTCCGTTAACTTTTTATTTAATTTTCCCGATAATTATTGAGGTTAAATAACTTACTTGTTGCACAAAAACGCTACACTTTTTAAACTTTGACACAACTGGAAAATTATAGAGAGATTATGCTCAAAAGCAATTCCTTTTATACCCTTTTCAATTTTTTAGAAATTTAAATGATGTAACTATGTCTATGATTGGTCAGAATAATTTTGAAAATTTAACTAAATTAGAAATTATGCGATAACTTTCTTATAAAGCTATGGATTTAAATTTTGATAACAGAAATGAAATCTGTGTTAAAATCTGCATAAATCGATATCCAACTTGATATAGTTCTCTTAAATATTCTAAGAAATGACTTATTCTAACTTAAAATTGCTTATATCTCAATAACATTACAACCTACACTTAAATTAACTACATATATGTAATCCTGATGAAAATTTGTATTGGAAAACATTCATTAAATGTTCAAAATCTTAAATTTAAAGGAAAATTATATTTACCAAAGTAAATCTGTATTCTCACCCATTTCACAAAATTTGCGTTCAAATGCCTTGTACAAGTTGAATTTCTGTGTGAAAATGAGGAAAACCTCCTATTAATCACATTAACAACACATTTTAAGCCTAACTTAATCAAAGAAACTATAGATTTGTAAAAAATATTAAATTCATCACATAACCTAACTTTTTTCTAAAAATACAAATAATTTGCGTTTTATAACGTTCATATTCACCAAAATGTTATCCATACAACTTGTAAAAACTGTCTTTATTATATTCATAGTTCATCTTGCTTGTATTGTCTAAATCATATTGTTTAACACATTTTTTCAAAATTCTAACATAAAAATGTATTTGCATGTAAATGTTTTTCTGTGAAATTGTTCTATACACTGTTCTTCTTATTTATTATGCACCACTTTGTTTATCACACATCCGCTTCCATATATAATGTGAGTAATGACCAAATTATGTTCGTATAGTAACTTTCTTGAATTTTACCATATTTCCTGCATTTAACTTACTTATAACATGTCCCTAATATAAACCTAAGAAATTCACTAAGAACCTCCTAGGTGTATTTGAAATTTGGAAACAATCGTGTAATCAGGTGATAAGAAAAAAACCTTTATTGTTGAAACTACTACTTATTTGATCTTGCAAATTTCAGGTACTATTCCAATGATCTAGAAGCCTTCACGTATATGGTCATAGATGTGAGCAAGGCTCTTATGCCTTCCAGCGATAGTCATGTACTTTGGATGTAACGTAACAGTAAAATGTGAGCAGAAAATTTAAGAAGGAATGCCGTTAGAAATGTAGGTAGTACAGAGATGCTCTTACAGGTGACAAACGAGCCGGCAGTGAACATTCAACGTAACTTCGGTTCAAGTGTCTATATATGTAAAGAATTAGTATTGAATGCTCCTATATTCGAAAACCGAAGATGTGGACGAATGAATAATTGCAATTATATCCGCCTTTTAAAAGCGTTAGTAATACTTTTATTTAACTTTAAGTGAGAATTTTCCAAAAAAATAATGCTTCAGCATCCAGAACCAGAAACGAAAAATTCTCTAGAAACTCAACATCCACCATCAAGGGCGTTCTTAAAAGGAAGAAAGAAAAATTGGCCAACACCTTAAAATCAATTTTACAAACTTGAGAAAATTTGTATTTAATCATTGTTGCCAAAAGTTAAAATGTGTAGAAAATATGTATTTATTATATGTATATGTATTATTTGACCCTAATAGATCCCAGGTTCCTTTTTAACTGCTTTATATTAAATGATCCGAAATCTTAGAGATGTCGCTGAAGGTATTAAATTTGACTTATTTTAACTAAATAAGAGATGTGTACGAAAGTTACATACGTTAATTTAAATGCAATTAGAGATGCGTAAAAATTTGCGAAATAGTGAATTGGAAGCATTCAACCTAAGAATAAATTGCTGTTTTTAGTAAGTAAATTTGACAAAATGACGAACGTTATCAAAAAGAAACGTTTTCCAATTAAACACGTAACACAATATTCAATTTTGAAAATCGGTACTGATAGAAAATGTGTCAATAGTTTATTACATCTGCGTTTTTATCAGCTGATTGTAATTCAAATCAACCGAAGAAGTCATATAAATTGAAGGACTTGTTTTACACATAGAAATACTGTCTTGTCACAGTGTAGAAGTTTTGAATTAAATGCAACAATAATTGTAAACCTAGACATGTAGCCGAGTGTGTAAATAATCAGTACGTTTGTATTAAATTCTTCCTGATTAACGTAATGTAATGGTTACGATACCCATAACCGAATAAGGACGATTTTTTTGACGTCACCTTTTAGCGTACCACCGCCATCTTGAATTTTTTTAAATGGTCGAGCGATATATCACAGAAAGCTTATTTTTTCCTCTTTCCAAAAATATTAGTAATGTACCACTTTACTACGAAATGTCTTATAAAATATCAGTTTTATTAGTCTAAATTAAATTGATTAGCCCCTAGTAATTTTTTTAAATTAAACAAAAACACTTGTAGGCATTAAAAACGTCAACCACATCATTATTTGTGTACAAATTGTCAATACTGATAATTAGCACAGAGTTTAAATGTAAATTAGGAATAATGGCACATTTATCAGAAAACCAATAAATCCAAATACTAATGTTAGTTGGATCTGGTGATCAGAAACGTACCCATGACGAAGCAAGTCATCTTTTTAACGATTTAAATGCTAAAGACCCTCCTATAAGTAGATCTACAGTTACGAGATTAATAAACATACTTAATGAAACTGCTAGCGTAAAGGATATTTCAAGGTCTGGTAGACCGAAAAGTGCAATTAATGAAGATAAAACTTTAGTTATTCTATTAGATGTTCAAGATAACACTAAAACATTTACCAAAAATGAAATACAATTTCGTTCACCGTCCTAAATTTCATAACTTCCCTTTATCCGTTTCAAAGATAACACCTTGGTGCGAACTTTTCGCAACCCGGTAGATTCAAAATTTGAAACTTGTCATAACTATGACAAACGGAATTTACTTTTCTTCAATAATTTCAACATAAATACGCAAAATAGAATAAGAAACTCGTTTCTTAAGACTTTATCGCACTTGTCCATTAGAAAGCGAGTTTCTAAACTTGCACTGGCCATAAAAACCATTTATGACACTAGTTTCTTAATATACTATTTTGACAAATTAAGAAAAAGTATGTGTATGTATGTATCTAATTCTAATTTGCGAAAATCTATGTACTTGGTTATAATGTTTTTAAGCCCTCAGTAATTTGGTCATTATTTATTTTAACCACTGTATCTATTTCGGAGTTCATAATCATAAAAACTGTAATCTATCTTGATGCAGTGTACTTTAGAGAACTCGCACTATGAGTGTTTCCCGTCATTTAGAAAATGTCATTCCTTTCAACGTGAGTGGAGGTTGTAGCACAGCCCAATTTCTAGCTGAAATTATGATCGTGCATTGTAAGTTAAACACTTTCATGTAACATTTCTTCTATGATACTCGCGTTTAGTAGGAATTGTGGCAGCTATACGTAAAGTGTGAGAACTTTACTCATTACGCGAGGATGCACGTCAGTGGAAACTTTTTGGTATTTCAATTTATTATCCATCTTTTGTAAGCATCAATATAACTTTTATGTGTTGCGGAAATATTATATATTTTTAAGTCTCTTTAAGACATGAATTGATGCAAAACCAGAATTAGAGCAACTAAGGTATTCACAAATGGAACCGGAAGTGTCGACATGGATAACAGTTTAGCAAGAAGTTATTGATCATAATCAAAACCGCCTTGACATAGAGAGTGACATTTAAATGACCACAGCAACCATG
This sequence comes from Vesta saturnalis, assembly GCA_036346205.1. Taxonomy (NCBI): domain Eukaryota; kingdom Metazoa; phylum Arthropoda; class Insecta; order Coleoptera; family Lampyridae; genus Vesta; species Vesta saturnalis. Next base: position 4,326 of record JARFJB010001437.1, read on the forward strand.
AAACAGATTCTGAACAATCTGATGATTATATCGTAGTTGATGTCGAAAGAATTGTTACGCTAGGTTAGATTGGTAATGATGCCAAAACTCACTGGTTTGTGAACCCTTCTGGGCCAATTTGACGTACTTCTAAACATAATATTATGATTCATTTACCCGGCGTAAAATAAAAACTAGGAAATGAAAAATCTATACTGGAATGTGGGGAGTTGTTTTTTTCGAGATACATGATCGACCATAGTGCAAACTGCACAAATATTTACCTTGATAAGCGAACGCCCAATTACACCCGCAAAAGAAGTTGTCGTAACACAGGTTCTAGTGCTCTAATTAGGATTTTATATACGGCGAGTGTTAAAAAGGCTTAATTTTAGGACCTATTGATAAATGATATCAATGCACTCTAATTTTTTAAGTTTCCAATGTCTAGGTGAAGGTTCCTGACTTTACTAGGTGCGATGAAATTAGATAAGATCAATAGTAAGGTAAAGAGGCTAAAGTATGACAACCTAGCCGCAATCCGTACAATTTTCGACAAGTTTATCATTCTGTGTAGAGATAATCATCAAGTCGCCAAGTGCTGTACCGCGAATAAAATGTGAGAAAGCTTCAGAGGGCGCTGAAAATTTCGGCAGTATATGGTAAATAAACCGGCAATATACAGGGCTTTTCACAATGAGCGTTAATTAGACGTTTCTGGCAAACCAGACAACGGATCAACCTGAAAATTTGACAGCATGCATAAATTAATATGATCTACACGCCTAAAATATTTTAGATGTTGCGGCATTGCATACTGTCAAATTTTCAGCTTGATCCGTTGTCTTGTTTGCCAGAAACGTCTAATTAACGCTCATCGTGAAAAGCCCTGTATATTTACACATTTGGGCATTGGTAGATTGTAGATTATTTTATAAGTCCAGTTTGGAAATTTACTCGCGGAAACAACCGGATGGACTATCCAGTGTTGATAATTCAGTAAACGCCGTTGTCAAGCGAATGACTGCAGACATCACAAATTTTGCCCCAGGCGTAAAAACAAAAAAAGTAGACACCGTTGCAATAGATGTACAATTACAATATGTACACAGCATTTGACATACGTTTGTCCCACGTGCAACAAATAATATGAGGATAACGCACAATAAGGACTTCCTCAAATTAAAAACCAGATAGTTTTAGATTATGTCAAATTTTGTAGTCAGCGTGTCAAATAGAACTTCCATGATGCTTTAACATATTATTATTGTAAAGACTACCCACAACATGCGATAATAGTGTGAGAAAAACTTTCAATGCGTGAATTCTCTAGTGACTATACGTAACGCACATTCTCCAGGGTTAACCTGGAGAAATTTTCTCTCTCCCAAAAGTAGGAGACAACGTTATTTTTAGCTTATATCCGCTAAGTCTTTTTATGCAATGAATCATAAATTTTAAATTTATTTAAATATCTCAATTACTTCCTAACCGAGGACAATAACTGTAAGTTGTATCGAAACGTTTAGAATTGTATAAAAGGTACATAAGAAAATACATTATTTAATGCCCAAAAGGTAAGAATTTTAATGTGTGGTGATTGTGACCGTTTACATTTGTATAAAGTATATATATATATATATATATATATATATATATATATATATATATATATAATATATATATATATATATATATATATATATATATATATATATATATATATATATATATATATATACACACAGGTGACATAGAAAAATTGCCATGCATAGTGCCACGCGATAGAGGACAGTAAAATGAGAAAAAAAGTTCCTATGAACTTAGGTCCGCAACGCCTTCGTTTAAAAGATATAGGGTGTTGAAGTTTAGTTTTTTTTTTTTTATCTTTTTACAATGATGAAATAGTGGACGAAATTTTGTATACAGGGGCTTTTTATCACGTAAAATTCAAATATGACCTTAGTTCTTTTATTACTGATAGAGGGGGCAACATACAGGTTTCCATCTTGTTTGAATCGGTCCTAACTTTTTTGCCTTACACTGTATGTCATTTTCGACTGGAAAAATTTGTTTTCCCATCTTTTCTGTTTCAGAAAGGTATACCTTATTGAAGTCGCTAGGACCAACGGTTTACGAAAAAAATTCATCCGATGCATACAAATTATCCGAAAGCGCCAAAGTAACTTATTTGCAAAAACAATGATATAACACTTCAACAATTAAATGTTAATAGCAACAATGAAGGGCAGTGATTAAAAAAAAAACATAAAATTTTTAGAAGATGTTCAAATTGTTGTCCTTGTAATTGAATTCATTTTTCAATTCTTCTTCCTAAGGATTAACGGCATCTTTCCTGAGTTATTACGATCTGCGGATTTCATAATTCTTATCCATAGTTGCTCTTCATTAAGTATTTCTACAGAATAAACATCATTTTTCATGAATCCCCAAAATGAAAAATCGAGGGGATTAAGGTCGGGACTACGAGCTGGCCAGGGTACAGGTCCCCCTCGACCAATCCACGTATTTCCAAATCTCCTATCCAAAAATTCCCTTGCCAATTGAGAGAAGTGAGCTGGCGCGCCATCATGCATGTAACACATTCTACCAATAATAGCCAATGGAACATCATCTAATAACGTATTTAGTTCATTCTTCAAGAAATTATAGTTCACCTATCAATCGATTGGGCAATTGAAATGGGCCAATTAAGTAATTGTCAATTAGATCTGCCCACACATTAATAGAAAACCGATATTGGTGACTTCTAATTACGGTTTTACAAATAAGTTACTTTGGCGCTTTTGGCGCTTATTATTAAACAGCACATATTCAAAAATTTTATTCAACATATGAAAACTCATTTCGGGTTTGACATTTCCAGTGCAAAACTATTGATGATAAACCGGGTAACAATTTAAGAAATGAGTATGGCATGTTTCCGGTTGAATTTCATGCAATATAGATTCATCGTATCATCCGTAAAATTGATGCTATTGGTTGTACTAACAATTTACATCACAGAAAGTGGAATAAAAAAGCCTTCTCACGGAACAGAATAAATTGAATATTCTGTGTCCAGTTTAATACTGTCCAATTAGTAGTAGTTCGTTTTTTTAGAATTACCAAGTCCTGTATGATTTCATTGAACGAAGACCAGCATATATTGCACAAAATAATATTTACTGATGTGGCTTCTTTTTCCCTGAATGGCATAGTTAATTCCCAAAATTACCGGCAACTCATTAACACCATTTCCTTTTCTGTTTAAATATCTTAAAGTCCTTTTCTCCTATCCTATAAATATTGACCCCAAACAACAGAATAGCTTCTGCTAGAAACGCACAGGCAATACAATCAGCACATCAATGTTTGAACAGGAATCGGTCCATTCTTGATGATTGATTTTTGACTACCATCAATAGGCTTAAATATAGTCTAAATCCTCCCATGGATTGATGTAGTCCATTAAAGCCGTTATAAGAAATAAAAATTTAGTGATTGGGTTAGAACATTAAACGGTAAGTTTGTATCTCGGCCTAGCTCAGCAAGGTACATTGATTACGAAACTTACTGTAGGTTGAGAACTCATTTTTTCAGTTTGTGAGGGAGGTAACTGCTAACAAGCATTTAATTCGTTAGGCGCCACTCAATTTTATAGGTTAAATAATTAAAATACAACAAAAATCGAGAAACTTGTGCATTAATACCATAGGTAATCTGATACCACTACACAGCTGTATATATTTGTATATTTAATAAAGCAAGATAATACCTGATTAATTACAGCATACAAATAACCAAAACGGTACTTCCCGTAAAGCTTTATGATATTAACTGATTTCTAATTCAACACAAACTATATAAACATGTAACATTCCTTTACATAGAATTCAAAATGAAAGATGGCCAACACTGTATACGTTTTAATAATAAAGGCTACTTGACAGTTTTGTCTCATTATAACCGTAACTGAACAACACTGTACTGATTTGTTGCTTAAAACGTGCTTTGCATGAAAAGGATACGTATTTACAATTTCTTACAGTCAAAATAAATATGTGTTAACTTTATTTTGAAACTGAACTGCAGTTAAAAACTTCATATGTTTACCAATATGATAAACATATACGATAAGGTAATTTCCATTGTTTTCATTACAAATAAACGAAATGTAGACCGGCCCACTGAAGCAGATGTTGAAACTACAAAGGCAGGCTTCGACCACGAAAGCAAAACAAAGGTAACTTCATTTTTAATTCAAGATAAAATGGTATTATCATGCACGCCATTTTATGTATTCAATGACATCATCGACCACGCTTTCGTATACCATCAATTACGACACGAAATTCATTAACAAATGGGGATTTTCTTAACCCATGGGCTTTCCTTGAGGCCAGGGGCTTTCCCTATTAAATATAATATATACGAAATGTGATCAAAAGTAAAACGGAAAAATTGATAACGTACTGCATCGCAAGGTAGAACGAACGGAAATGATTTAAGTCGTGTTGCGCAAAGAACCACAAAATTGATGTGGCTAATGCAGCCATTATAGGCAATATATACACGGGTAATCTTAAATATCTACACTAAAGAGAAAATATCGACATGTATCAAAATTTAACTATTGAAAGAATAAAGGAAATGCCTAAAGATAACAACGCAATGTAAATATATTAGCAATAATAACACAAATTCAAAACTTAAATTAAGGTAACAATTGCCAAGAATTGGCACGTTACACAGTAGCATAAGCAACTATTTACTGGCTTACAATGTATACTCTTGTAGGTAAGGATCTAAGATTGAACAGAATTATGTTGGGAACGTCACTAAGTAATGCTGCGTTTTCCAGTGTACGACTTTCCCGATTTACCTGATATTCCGTTACGTAAGGGAAATGATGTGATTACTCCCGATTTCCTCTCTGGCTAGGAGAGGTAGACAGCGTTAAAACAAATAGGTCCCATTGTTGGCGACCGTATGAACGTGGAATGGCGATTTGATACGTGGGCTGTTAGACTATGTTAGGTAGAGAGTATGAAACTATGAATGTAATGAATGGAAGATATTTTTCGTATATGAGAAACAAATAATGAGGATGATGAGGAAACCGAATGACGATAGTCTGGGACTAACCAGGGGTCGAAATGTAAATGCATGAGATAAAAAGCGTTGAAGGAGTTGTAAGTTAAGAACTATAATGTGTTTTAAACAGTATGAATTGATAACCCCTCCCTCCTTCGCAATGTGGATTAGATTAAAAGTCGAAGTTTCAAAATTCTTTTTTATTGCATATAATGCGCCGGTAAGTGAGAAAATGTGAGAATGGTAGAAAATACTCAATATGTGTAAGCCAAGTAAGAAAGTGATTTTAATAAGAGATTTGAATGGACGAGAAGATGCATTAAGAGAACATACGGAACTTACTAGCAAAATTTAGAGGTTTTAAAGTGAATTCGAATGGTGAAGGCATGATGTACATTTGTGCAGAAATAAGTCTTTATGTAATACATTGTTTATTAAACGTAAACGTATTCACATGCATACATGGTAGGAAAGTGCATCTAAAAGTGAGATTGATTTGATCATTTATTGTAAGCACATAGAAACATGGTTAGGGAGATAAACATAATGCGTGGATAGCAGTGTGGAACGGATCCCTTCTTGCTGGTATCTACCTTAGGACAAAAGTGAGTATAAATAAACAACCATTATTTTGAGTTCATATTTAAAATTTTACACTCAGAAGCGGCTATATAACAACAACATCAAATATTAAACTACGTATAGTTTTCACCGAGTGTGAGTGTTTACGGTAGATACCGTTGTCACTATACAGGCATATTCACATAAAAGTTGTCATTGTCCTTAAAAGATGCACACGCACACGCACGTCGTCCTATACCGTATACGATATTTGGGGGGTTAGTTAGTTGGTTAGAGGTTTTAAATAGCTCGAGCAAAGTTTGAGTACGAGTCGCGCGCGTTGCATAACCATTAGAATGGTTAGTGTCGGAATTTATTTGTGAAAATTATAGTTTAGCAGAGCAAGTATAGCGACTGCATTAACCCATAAGGGGATGCATCGTATAGACATTCACAAATAAATAATTTAATATATTGTGAGTTGAAGGAAAATATTAGAAAATATTTTCTTCAAGAAATAAAAACTGCTTAGGCAGATTAGAAGTTGTTAACTAACAAATATTTTGTTATTAGTGTTCAATTGTGGGACACTTGACCTAATATTATTATGAAGAAAAGTAAAGGTAACCATTTAAATGACCTAAAGAAAAGTTTGTAAAATTTAGTTAAGTTATTGGTGATCATCATTGACATTGAAAATGTACAATCGTTAGCAATACCAAATTGATTGTATAAAAGCGAATAAGAACTTTAATGGGTATATGGAAGTAACCATTTTTCATTGTGGTAAACGTTTTGAAGTGCAAGCATCACAGTATAAGGTGATGTGATGTTAGACTAAAAGCCCTTATAGTACTAGAGCCGAGTGCGTAGGGCGAATACGGCTACCTCTTGTGTTTTGTGCATAGTGCTACTAAGAATTTAAAAAGGATTACCGAAAGCAGATCATATGGACTACAACTACCGCACCGAAAAAGGATTAATTAATGTAATATGTAAGAATTAGATTTAAATTTTATTGGGTCAAGACAAGTATGATTGAAGTACATTTTTTTGTTATTGTTGCGTTAATTACGGTTCATTCAATGAAAAAAAAAGGTAATCGAGCTTTGGTTATTTTGTTGTTTTTAGTTTTAGGAGTTAGGTAATTTTAGTCTTAACGTATTTATGTGTTTGATTGTTTTTTTTAAACCACGTCGTTGTATGTATTTACATGCGAAATTTGTTAATATATATCTACCGTTTAATTTATTTTGTCGTTTATTTGTGTCAATTGTGTGTCTAACTGGTTACACCTTCTGATAAGTGAAATTAGTCTTTGCATACTTTCAAATTTAAGGAAATTGCGTAATGAGCCAGATCAATCATACAATTTCATTTTAGCTTTGAAATATTAATTCAGACCACTACTAACAAAGTACTTATTATTTTTCTTATTCAGCATAAATTACAGTTTTGAAGTATTAAAGTTTAAACCTATTAACGAATGTTTAAATACGATTTTAAAGATAAAGTATTAATAAAATATAAAGATATTATTGAAGATACAAGCACTAACGGCTCTGTTTGAATAATTCAGCAATCAACAAACATTTTGTTGAGATAGCAATTTATTATTAAACTGATTTTGTTTATTTTATTTAGAATTTTCTAAATTGGGAAGATTTATTTAATTCAAAATTTTGTAACAGTTAGAAGTATAAATTTACAGGTATACGAGGGATATTTAAAAAGTATTCAAGTTAACGTCTTACGATTTGGAAATTTTCATTTGTACAGGGCGTGTTTAATAAGTTTACGACGACTCGTGTATTTTAGAATTTTCTTAAGCTTTTGGATCAATTTATTTTGAAGTGTGATTGAATTTGGTATAGTGAATGGTTTTACTGAGTAGGCTACAATCCTGTCTTCCACAGTTTAGATAGGATTAATTTACCATCCCGCCTAAGACTTTTTATTTTAGCAAAACTTAAGATTGTGGTGGCGCTTAGAGATAATTTTTCCCGGACTGAGTTTTGTGAGTTGTACAGTAATGGTAAGTGTAAGGTGTTAGAAATACTTTGCAATCATTTTACTCCTTATATCGACCACGCCCATTTCCACTGTAGCTGGCTTGGCAACACGGTAAGCATACACGACACCTAGTGCGGTTTGGACGTGTAACAGTATTATCGGTGTTGCTTACTATAGGTAATTCTTGCGAGGGTGTGTTTCCTTATGTGGCGGGGTTGGCGAATATTAACTTGCAGGTCCTGTGTAATTTTTGTCAATCGTCTTTGTGTTGACGTTCTGTTCCTGTTTCTCAACTTCGATAGCCTCTCGGATGGTCCTTTTTGTCGTGTTCTTAATGGTTGGCTATCTTCGTGGTATTTACAAGCATTATGGTGTGTTGTACTGCCGACATGCTGCGCTATGGATGATGTTTTCCACTCCACTGCGTTTTTGTGTTCCTCGCGTCAAACGTTGATCTTCCTGTATGTTTGTCCTATGTATACCTTGTCACATGTTCCACAAGGGAGTGGGAGCGCAACATATCGGCAGTACATCACACACTGTAACGTTTGAAAATGCGAAGATGATAGCCAAAATAAACAACGTGACAAAAAACGCCTTCCGAAAGCCCATCAAAATTGAGAAACAGGAACCGAACGTCGCTGTAATGAGGTATAAGTTTAGTTCTCTGGTAATCGGAGAACTCCCACTTACGTTTCATTAGCGTCAGTTATGTTCGTCTTTCAATTGATGGCGTGGAATTCTTTGGTATTAGTTTGAATTGGCCCCCGTCTAGTAGTTGTTGAATCTAACTGTTTCTGGAGACAGTTTGATCGATGGGTCATTCTTAAGAGAAATTACCGCTCTCGTTTATGGATTTAAGAGGTTAGGTTTAATTCGCTTAGATGCATCTAGGATTGATTTAAGCTTGCTAATATATTCTGGAGCTTCTTCAAGGTTTAATTTCATAGCCGTTTGTTCAACTGAAGTTATTTAAATTTACTTCAGGAATATACTTCGGTGTTATCGCACGGTTGCTTTGTTCAGAACCTTAATTTTGTTTTTGTTCAACAGCCATTTAGTGATGTTTACTATAATATCAGTGATCTTTGTATAATTGCTTCTGGTAGCCGTATCTATCCTATCAAACTCGTGTTCGTTTACTCGATTTCGAATAGTTTCGCGAATCTCATTGGGTTATTGCTCTAGCTGGTGCTTTGACTGGCTTTCTTGGCGATATGTGATCGCCTGCTTTGTGCAGTAGCTTTTATATTGAGTCTGGTAGGTGTTACGTAGTTATCACGGCCTTTCCAGAGGAATATTAGGTAGTGCTCCTCTGTGCTAGCTTGTTCATAGATGTTTCAAGTTTTCTGAATAGTTTTTTGACTTTGAGACTGCACGGATTTAATGAGTCTCTATTATAAGTGTTTTGTAACTGAGGGCTCATATTGATTGACCGACAATTTTTGTGTTTATAACGCTACGTTTCGGAAGTCTCCATAATCAGGCTTAGTCCTTGAAATGAATTTATTTGACTCTCATTTTTCCAAAGCACTGGACTAAGATGGGATTTAAACCTGAAATCTTCGAATTACAAGTCTGTCACCTTTACCACTGAGCTACTGAGTAATCCATATATATATATATATATATATATATATATATATATATATATATATATATATATATATATATATATATATATATATATATATATATATATATGATATATATATATATATTATATCTTATTAGTTGAACAATTAGTTCAATAACAAACGTGATCATTCTTAAATTTTTTACAGCCATAATCCAGTTCCACGCCTGTAAATATTTAGATAGTTGTAATTTTAAGCCGACTATCGTTTAGTTACGTAAACCTTTTTAATCTCTTCCTATTTTTGATAGTAATCTTAATATTGCTACGATTTTTGTGCCCTACTTCTTGTTGGGCAGCTGTATTGACGTTTCTTTAAAATATTCTCGAGCCCACAAATTACTGCACCAGTTTTGAAATGTATTTTTAAAAGTAATTAATGCTTACATTTATTATAACGATATTACTTTACAAGTAAGGCCCAAAGCATGGCTTTCAAAATATCATATTGATTGCAAGCACTCAAGATCTCAATTTGCCAAAGACAATTAAGAATGTATTTATTAGGTTTACATGTGGATTAGCATGCTATCTTTAATAGTATGTAAAGCCATAATAGTGTAATTTCATAACTAGTTTATAAAATTAAATCTATATTCTAGGGGATATCAAATACAGGCACACGTGCTTAAAATTGTAAATGTGATACATTTATCTCCTTTGAAATCTGCAATAAACGTTGTAACCTATTTATGTTAATAGATTTTTATACAAGCTGAGCGTACACATATTAAACCTACCTCTGCAATTAGTCAGGTATGTAGGTTATTTAGTTAAAGACGTATCATTATCACACCAATAAATTACAATTAGGTTATTTTAATCATATGTTTTGTTGTATTATAAATCGCAAAGGATTTAGCATAGCTGCTTTGTTTTGACAGTTAATAAACTATCACAATCGGAACAACAATCCAAAGCATTACGTAATAATTTTCGATTCTTAAGTAAGAATTATCTAATTTTCATCACATTTACGTAATTTAATTTAACTTTTTTGAGGTAAGTTAATATAACAGCTCTAATATTTAAATAAATACTGAATTTTGTAATTTGCATTAAGACACTTTTTTGCTGTTTAAATTTTATCAGGTTAAGCTTCGTCATTTTGCGTTTTATTTCCCACTGTTCCTTTTTTGTTTCTGTATGTTATTTTTAATGTGTAATGTGGTTTTTATGGACGGAGAGAAGGAGAAGGCACCGTGTTTCATTCCCTCCCCAAAGTGGTGAGCGTGTTGCTTGAACTTTCCAAGCTCTTTCAGCCAGATTGATAGATTCCCAACATACATACATAAAGTATGCATGCATAGTGGGACTCTGGATAGGTGCGGTCAGGATGGGTTCGGATGGAACACAGTTATGGTTCTGAGGGGGAGGTATTACCCCAGCATTCGCCTAAATATGCCTATCCGCAGTGATCTTGCCGCAATATGTGTATGAGAAAAACTTCCTCATACAGGGAGACGGTAATGGGAATCTAGTCCATGACTTCCCGAGTACTAAGCAGATCGTGTCACCACAGGCCTACTAGCTCGCCATGAATGGTGTGTCCCAAATAACGGCGTATGAATTAAATCTATTTCCAATTTCATTAATATTCAATTAATATTTACATTGAATGGTATTTTGATCATCAGTTAGCTTTGTAAATATCCAAAGCACACTGTTGGACGTTATGTCATCATATAAAAATTTAGGGAATTGTTTTCATTTTATGGTCTTGGTACATCGCACGGCTTCTATAGTTATACACCAGACACAATCAATTTTTGTTTGTTTGCTATTGACCATTATCCATACATCAGTGAGACATTTTTACTAGTAGAATGCTTTTAATACACAAATTATAAATAAATTCTCTACGTACATAAACACAGTTGGAGTTATAAGCAATTGATAGAAATAAAAGATGGTCTAGACTAATTAAAAATTGATCAAGAGTAATTGGAAGAAAATCAGTCCAAAACTGCACCTGTAATTGAAGAGGAAGTACGAAGTTGCAATTACCGAAGTAAAATAGCGGATAAAGTTGAATATGCAATTGACTGTCAAATAACAGAGTTATCGAAGTGAGTGAGAACTGATAACATATCTCAGTGTACCACACTCAAGTTCCCCGAAAGATGAAAACGAGATTGTAGAAATCGTTCTTTAAGCAGTACTCGTTAAACCTCTCACCTTATGAAACGCTTTAACTCACGTATGCGCGACAATTTGGAGTTCGTGACCATGATAATGAAAAACTGATGAAGACAAAACTGTTGTTCTGATTATACCCATGCCAAGACCCTCGTCACCCGTTTTTGCGTGAAACATTGTGCAATATACTGACGAGATTGCAGGTGGAGAGAAGGTTTATATTACTACACACAACTAGAGAACGAACAGTTAAATGGTTCAAGCTGACAATGAAATTGTCTCCAAAGAGAAAAGTACATTGATGTGTAATAATATTAATGATGTACACGATAATACAGAAAAATAAATTTACAGGGTGTTCCTTTAGGGGTGAAGAGGTATCATATCTCGGGAAACACTTGTCCGGAAAAAACCTTGTTAATGTAAGTGGCCAGAAATAATTTTCAGGTTACTAATACTGGCGCCCCAGGGGAGTACTTGCTTCAGTCAAGTAAACAACGTATATTTCTACAAAATACCCCTACGAAAACTGTTATTAAGAAAGTACTACGTTGGTAATTTTACAAAAAATTTGCATTATTTTTGGTTCATCACTTTATACTGTAGAGCGGATGAGAGAGATGGTAAAATTTAATCATTTCGGTCCCGTTTAAACCAGGAACCTTTTTTGTTTACGACAAAATAATACCCATGCCAAATTAACAAATACCACAGTCAACAGAAGGCGGTCCTTGAAAAATTACCATTCTTTTTCAATTTTTCCAAGAGATTAATTATTATATCGTATTCGAAAAGTAGATTAAATTTCCAAGAAAAACCGTATACTGATATCGAAGTTATTGACAAAAGAATCACTAATATCGTGTGAACTGTAAGAACCAATTTTTATTTTCCCGTGGACAAGCATGTCAAGATAGATAGATTAAATATTTTTTGAAAGTTTGTAGTTTCATAAAACTACATGACTTCAAGACAGACAGAGATTAATAAATGTCTCGATGCTAACTTAAAATAAAAGAGACGAAATAATTTTAATTTCAATTTTTTTATACAACCTCTTTTTTATATGTACGAAAACAGGCAACACTGTAAAAACAAAAACAGTAATCTATGCCATAAAACTTATGTCAGATAGACATTAATAGACATAAATACATGTTAACGTAAAAGAATCCAAAGCAACCTGCTGTTAATAATATCGATAACACAGTTTCAGCATTTTCAATCATATTTATTTAATTTTTACATTTATTTCGCTTTACATTAAAAAACTTTATAAAGAAAAATTATGTGAAATTAAATTTTCCTTAAAAAATACGTCTACACTTTTTCTTATAAAATTAATGGCTATTCAGATAATGAAAAAAATTAAACTAACACTTAAATTCTACCTTAAGAATTTTTTCCAGCTAAATTACGCGTCATTTCAAAAAATTACATAGAAGATAGTTAATCGATATGTTTAAGATCTATGTACAGGTATTTATATACACTCAGGCGCAAGAAACCGCAACAAGTTAATATGTTGGTAAATTCAGTTTTATAATTTTTTTTATTTTTAATCCAAATTTCATTTTTGTTTTTGCAAACTGGAGATAAAAGGACTAATTTCAATTTGCACATTCATACTTTTGTTAAATGCTTGCATTTTAGTCCTTATACAGGGTTAATTGAAAGGTTTGTTATACAGCCCTAATTTCAAAACTCCCTGTGGAATAATTTCCTAAACAAATTGTTTTAAAATACGCATCTCTGTTAAAAACCATTCCTTTCCTACATTCTGTTTTTTGATTTGTCTTTAAGTGTAATAAAAAGGCAACAATTTATTGTTAAGTTTTAATAAACTTAATAAACCCCTTGCTCTCACTAAATTCACTAAAAGGTACAACGTAATCGACTAATAGCTTTTTAATATATCGGTGGGCAGTCAATGATCCATCTACAACCACCAAGTCAGTCCAGGCCTCCCTGAATATTCGTGCTCACACCATTACTGAACCTCCTCGATAGCTGAGACGAGGGCTGAACGTGCACTCTGCAAATCTTCCCACATACTCTTCCCCGTCCATCTGGAGGATGTAAACAGAAGAACATTTTTCCATTGCCCTAAGTTCCAATGTTAATCTTCATTGGCAAATAGTAGTCTAGTTACTCGTGACGCGGAAGAAATTTGGGTCAACTTGCTGGTCTGCAAGCGTACAAACCGAACTCTTTCAATCTTCGGCGAACTGTCCACACACTAATATTCGTTTTTCGGACCTCTTTGAGTTGGCATCTTGCAACATATGCTTAATTACGACCATCTTCAACAAGAGCAACAGCTTTGCGCAATTTTCAACACAAAAAACCATAGTAGTGATTATAAGTATAAACAAACGTAAATAAAGTCTTAAGTACATAGGAATTTTCGTTATGGTGTTATCGTGGATACATACAATCCACACACGCACGTACACACGCACGCACGCGCGAATGTACGCACGCACACACGCTATAACAAATAAAAAAAATGAAAAAAATTTTTTTGTTGTTATAAAGGTAAATTGCACTACGGTCTAGCTTAGTGAGGTACAAACTTATAAAACTTACTGAAATTGAGAACTCGTTCATCAGGTGTAAGGAAAGCAGACATTTTTTCATAGATATAATCAGTATTAGCATTCGCTTCATTGGGCAAGACTCAATTTCTAGGTTTAATAATTAAAATACAACAAAAATTGAGAAAGGTAATAGGTAATCTGAATAAGCACTAAACATCTATATTTATATGTATATTTAATAAAGCAAAATGTCTGATTAATCTCAGAATAAAATAACTAAAACGATACTTCTTGTACGGTCTTGCAATCTTAAAATTACTAAATTAAACACTGTAGATAAGCCTACAATCTATGTTTACTTAGAATTCAAAATGCAATCTATTCAACATGTATTCAATAATGAAACGTGTATTGACCTATGTCAACAAATGACAGTTGTGATAGGTTATGGTCTCAAATGTTTTATTTATCTCGTCTTAAACGAACTGTAGCTTGAGAACTTTCATTTCCAATTCCAAGACAAATATACGATAATGTAAAGGTAATTTCCATTTGTAATTAACGTACAAATAACGAAACAGAGACGTATAGGTAAGCACTATAAGTTTCATCTGTCTTCACATAAAATTAGACGAACGGTAGCATATGGT